>JAOTAV010056343.1:0-15427 GCA_026546445.1 Cyclargus thomasi
CTAGCGGGCTCCTTCACTTGCTTGCCTGTTATACGCAATTATTGGCTAATTAACGAATGGGTTCAGGACGTTCGAATATTACTCTTTAATTGAATAAGGGGTTTGACAGAAAGTGTACAATGTCTATGTCTACATCCTCATGAACGTATACTGAAGTGAAGGTAAGTCTTATAAAGAGAATAAAATTCTGATAACACAGTTTTTTTTATTGAGAAGTAAGCTATTTTTTCTTGACCAGTTTAGACACGGTGTAATAGAACTAAGTGATGCCTGAGATTTAAGGGCGTGTATAAGTTCCCTATATCATAGAGTTCACCATGCAAATAGAAGCACTGAAATTAAAATTTTTGTGTGTTGTAAGTAACAGTAACAGCAAGATAAAAAAAATTCGTATGGGGCAAAAAAAATTACCCACCTTTAGAGCCGAAGAAGTCGCTGAACATGCTGGAAGTGGATGCGGCGAGGCCGTTGAGGTCTGAGCTGATGTTGGAGAAGAAGTCCCGGTGCGTGGTGGCCAGCAGGTTGGTGGTCTGTAGCGCTGTAGAGTCACGCCGACCGCCTGGCCCGGACGGGACGTCTTGACTGTCACCCTGTATACACAACAGTTTAGTTAAATATTTTATTATATATTCATTATGCGCGAGCGGAAAACTTTGTACCCCTTTTTAGGAAAGACACGTAGATGTAAAAGCATGAAATTTCTTCCATTTATATTTCATATGGAGATCGAGCGTGGAATAACAATATTATTTTAAAATGGGCTTTAATCTTGCATATTTTTAACCAATAAACACACAAATAAACGCACACTACAATATTTTATCATGACACGATTATCATACATGAAATACTCTTTTGATTATGGTTGATGTCTGTTTCCTTTAACAAAATGTAATGGTCTGGTAACGATATCTTTATGCCAAATTTAAGTATGTGATTTAATTGAGAATTGATTATAGATTTTTTATAACTCCTCTACACGATAGATTTAAATATTTATTTATGGTCGCCCTGTGGTCGAATTCCGGAAACCACCGGGCGTCCTCCAGTTAGTTATTAAAGAATCTCTCTTAAAATTAAACATCTGTGTAAGGAATACTCTGATGGCAATACAACTTATTTGATAGTTTCTTCAAACTTCATCTGCCAAATAAGTTGTGGATAACCTAAATGGCACTTAACTACGAAGTGGTAAAATAGGTCCTTAGTAAAGTAAATATAACCTTTAACAATCCTTTCTTAGCAGCAACTTCTTTGGCGCTCTTCGTCAGATCTCCCAGCGTAGATTTACCGACGTACGTGAGATCCTCGAAGGTGTTTTTGCTAACGGCGGTGGCGGTTTTGCTCGCTTCCAGAGCTGATTTCGAAGCCTCCTGCATACTTTTAGACGCCTCTTCTGCAGCTTTTTTAGCGTGATGCGTAATCTGGTAATTATTAAGTAGAGTTAAACGCATTTGCCAAAAAAAAATTGTATTTATTGTGTGCAAAATTATTTCAACCAATACATTTTAACAACCAATTATACTTCGTCATAAGATGTTGAATCCGAATATTTTCGTTTTTACAGTCAATATCTGACGGTAGTATTTAAATAATCCTATTTTTTTATCCCAATTTTATTTTTTCACTATGGTGCATAATAGGGTGCTTCAAAAATTTTTAAATTTTTTTTTTATTTCTTACCCTCTTAAATGCTTCTATTTGATGTAAAAAAAAATCTTCACCAAAGATGGGTCCTATAGCTCTACTCTAAGGGGTCGCTATGATCATTTTAGTTTCCCATTTAAGAAAATTTTTTTTGAAGCACCCTAGTGCATAATCTAGCCATAAACCAACGCTAGTGCGTATCGTGTCGGTGGTTAAAATTATAGCAATACTATATTTTTATAAGGCTTATATGTAATAATATTTTAAAATTTTATTATACTAAAACTACTTTTTCGTTAGATTATAGCACAAATCGCCATTACATACTGCTATGAAAACTATTTTAATAATAATATTGTGGTTTATAACATTTTTATCATGCTAAAGTGAAATGTAAGCAAATCACACAGCTTAAGTGATTAAAAAAGTGTTGTTTTATTAAGCATCTAGTAAACTATAAAATATGTAAATAAAAAGTTAACACGTTATGTAAATGACCTGTAAATGCGTAGTTCGTCTAAAAATATGGCAATCGCAAACTTCGTATTAATATTTGGTGGAGTGATTTAAATGTAGCGAGTGTTACTTATTATATTATGTGTTGCAAAATGTAACATGATCTATCTAGCTGCATATAAGATTTGCTGGCAATCAAAATGTACCTTATCTAAAGGAGCAAATATACTGTCCTCGTCAGGAGCTTTTCCTTTCTATTTAAAATATTGTTTTAATTAATATTATATTAGTCATAAACTTTAATAGCGCTTTGCGCTGCCTTATAATATAAGCTAAGGCTATATGAATATGTTAATATTGATCCCCTTTGAAATTTATAGTTTACATGATACTAATGCCCAATAAATTAATACATTCTTATTCCATTAGCGTACACTTTAGATTTATACGTCGTCAATTTTCTAAATTGAAAATAATAGGCTCATTTTTAAGGGCCGCCAGTTGATTAAAAACAATTAAAATTTCATTATAATAAAACATACACATAAAACCTTTGCCCTAGCAGAAGGACTTACTTTATCCATGTGAGCTAGAAGTCCCTCTTGGCTGCTCTGGCGTGTGGTCTCCCGCACCAGTTCCTTAGCCTGCGCCGCGAATTGCTCCAACAGCGATGTCTGTGACGCCTGCCGCGACACTCCGGTGCTCTGGATAATATCGTTGAGATGACTAAAATATACTAGCCGTGTGAAAATACTAGCAAAGAGGATACTTTAATTGTTTAATCTTAATTTTGATTTGTAAAGAAAGTAGAGAAATTTCGACCTAGGTAGTAGCGGTCTCACAGATAACCGTCGTGAAATTTAATTGCGATTTGATCCGTCGACTGAGTTAACCGGGGGCCCAACTCGCCTACACCTTGTTCCTTATCTCGAGTCCATTTGCTTATTCTCATAGCACATTCCTTTATTAAGAGCAACGCACTTGCAATTTACGAAAAGAGTTGTCGGCATTTCTTTGGTGATACGTTACCCTGGTCCTCTGCGCCTGCGCATGCGGTGACTGCGGGCCGGGGGGCCGGCGGCTGGCGACCGTCGCGGGCGTCGTCGTGGAGTTAGAGTCAGACTCGCGACCGATGCTACCGCTATCTGTGTCCTAATAAAAAGGATACTAATTAAATAATTTTAAAAAATAGACTCGTGTAATCACTTCTGTGAAAATTTCAACTCTCTAGCTATTACTGTTCTTGAGATACTAGGCTGTATGTAGATATATATGTAGACAGACAGACGGACAGACATACAGACAGACAGACGGACATCGAAGTCTTAGTAATAGGGTCTCGTTTTTACCCGTTTCGGTACGGAGCCCTAAAAATTATGTGAATGTAAATATGACTTAAGCGGTGTTGTAAGCTAAGGGACAATTTATAATATTAGTAACAAAAAAAAATCTGTCAATACTTACGCTCTTCTTAAGCGGCGGCGGGTGTGCGGGCGCGTCCGGCTTGTCGGGCCGACCGTCATCGTCCGACAGGTCGGAGTGCTCGCTGCTGGACGCGGACGGGGAGGGGGAGGTGGACTCCCGCCCGCCCCTACCCGCCTCCTCCTCGCCGAACATCAGTGATGACGGAGGACTGTATACCTGTAAACAATCAAGCCAATCTTGTATAGGACCATTAGAAAACTTAGTTTGTAGGAATAAGAAAAATTAGTCTCACTAATATAACAAATGCGTGCTTGGATGACTCCGTCAATCACGCTACTACTGAACGAACTTGATACAGAGTTTTCTGACTTTGATTTTAGTTTAATTTTCATTCCCTTGGGGTAAATTATTGTATGCCACAAGTTAAAGCTAGTTTATATAAATTACCGTCTTAGGATCGAGCGAGGAAGATAGTGTCATGGGAACTTGCACCACCGCGTTGTAGGTCTCCCCTATCACGTGTTGTTGAGCATTGCCACCTGAAAAAATAAATGTTACACTGTCCTGTTTTTGCGTACTTGTGTGTGTCTTATGGTAAACGAAAATCTATCAGAACCGAACGAGCTGAACGCGGCATATGAAACGCATTTTGGAATTCGATAATATTCCAATATCCCACTAAAAACATTCTGTAAAAAAGCAGGCCAAGTCTCGATTGAGCTGCTTATCTCTAAAAAGTAATAAAATATAGACAAATTTTAGCTTTCTGCTATTATCCAGAGGTCCTCAAATTGGGGGCTGAAAATGCGGCGAAATGGTTCCTGTAAAGATGGTAATCAAAATCATGATATACAGAAACTAAATACACAGGAGTGATGTAAGATGAGATCGCATTACGCAACACTATGCTGCTCCGACACGATTCAGCACTGCATTCTCTATAGAACTGACGTTGATGACAACGTTTTGATGTTTCCAAACGTCAGTGTATATAAAAGTCCAGTGCCGTGCAGTGTCGGACCCGTACTAGGGCGATTTCACCTTTATCAGTAATATTATAACCATACATTCATATTTTTTAACATATGAGTGTTTCTTTCGTATACAACTGCATCTTCTCCATCAATGACGTACTAGCAGGGCTGGTCAAAAGCCACGGGTTCTCGACTCTAGAGGGTTTCGGACTCTCGGTTCAAGTGGTTCTCTTCTCCGAAACAGTATTACCAAATTTTATATGCATATCAGTAGGTTTTAGAATCGACGACTATCTATTTATTATAGGCCTAATAACTATAATATAAGGCGTACCTGGCGATAAGTCGGACGAGGCGATTTCTGACACGAAGTCACTGAGCGACCAATATGACGAACTCGTACTATAAGGCGTACCTGGCGATAAGTCCGACGAGGCGATTTCCGACACGAAGTCACTGAGCGACGAATATGACGAACTCGTACTTTCGGCCGCTTCCGAGTCAGATCCGCTCTCATCTGTATAAAATTATTTTATCACTCATTTAAAAAAAAAAGTAATCTAGTAATGTAATAATAAACTTTTACGTCACTTACACTAACGAATATATTTTAATAAAATTTAATATGGAGTTAGCTGATATGCCGTATTAACACACAATTTTTAGTGCATGAAAATACCGCAATTCATTTTACCTTATTTCAAAGAACCAGACCCGAACCAGAGTATCACATTGGTTTTATACATGATGTACCAAAAGTAAGGATTATACTTAAGGGTTTGTATGAGTCCCCTAAAAAGAGTTCGCAGTAAAAGTTGCAGAGATATTATCATTTATTTTTGATACACATTGTATACTCTGGCAAAACTTAACAAATTAATATAAACCTGTGGGCTGATTCTCCTGTCGCTGCAGCTGTCGCAACGCGCCGTTGAGCGAGCTGCCGTCGTCCCATACAGCGAACCGCACGGGCTGCAGCGCGGCCGCGAACCACTTGGGCTTGTCGCCAACCTGTCGCGGATCGCACACGCCCGTCTGCACCCGCAGGAACGCCACGTTGCACGGCGTCAGCGACCACTCCGCTAGGAACTCTACGGCCTGACATGAAGAGATTGAGAAGACGTATAATATCTATTACATTAAATCAAAATACGTACTTTGTAGGAAGTTGATAGAGCGTATCTCTTATTGCTTGACCACAAGCGCTATACCTCGCCTTGGGTATGAGCGCGGCGCCGCCGGGGGTTAGCATGGTTACCGGCGACGCTACTCTGTCAGTTGGCCGTCAACGTTGACGGCGGTAGTATTCTTACCGGTACCCCGCCCGTTCCCACCTTCCTGGGGCGCGGTACAGAGGTTTTGGTCATGTTATAATATATACTTGGTAACGTTATGTCGAATCCACGCGACAGATCACAACAATGGAATTGACATTTTCACACGCAAATAACGTAGGTCCGTCAACTGCCTCTATGTCAACTTAACTGGTATAATATGAGCATGTTGTCATATAATATGGTTTACCTGAGTTCTTGCAAATTTGTTGAGGAAGGCCGTAGTCCTTGGCCTCGAGCGGAGGAAACTGTTGATCTGAAATGCGACGACCGGGCGCGGGTACAGCCGCAACGTGCGCGTATGCTCCATAAAGTTCGCCAGAATGTTCTGAGAGTTGAAGAAGCGCACCTGAAAATTTAAAGGCGTTAAGTTTATAATTACTGTTGTCAATTGAAGTGCACCTGAGAATGAAAGTGTTAAAACAGCTCGTCCACGTCGTGTTTTCTGCTTTGAATTAATTTTTATGGTACTGCGTGTACTGCATCGACGTGTGATACCGGTATTTTTCCTGATGCAGTCATCCGCATTAAACGATTCATATAAATTTCGACGTTTCAAGTTTTTCGATATGTTTCAAAAGTGTCATGGAGTGTAGCGACGTTAGGGACAGCCGAGTGGGAGTATTGACTACTTACCATGGCGAATCTCGTGGTGATATCGACAGAGTCGACGCCGTTGCCACATATGAGCGGGCTGGATAGCTGTTGTGGCGTGTAGTATGGCAGTGCCAGAGACAGCTAGTGGCGTTAACTACTTACCATGGCAACTCTAGTGGTGATATCGACCGAGTCGACGTCGTTGCCATATATTAGTGAGTTGGAGGTCTGCTATGGCGTAGAGTGTGGCAACGCCAGGGACAGCCTCGTGGTGTTGACTACTTACCATGGCGACTCTGGTGGCGATATCGACGGAGTCGACGTCGTTGCCATATATAAGCGGGTTGAAGGGCTGCTGTGGCGTGGAGTGTGGCGAGTTGCCGGTAGAGTGCGGCGACGCCAGCGACAGGCGCTGCGAGTGGGCGCTGTTGACGGACATACGCCGGCTCTCGGGGGAGCTGTGGGACCCCGACTGGCCCTCCTTGAACGTAGCTGGCTGTACTCTGAAAGAGAGTTGCGAAGTGCGATGTTACGATATTACAACCCCGACCTGTTGTAAATTAATTCTAATTCTTAATACATAGTATCAATGACCTAGTGTTTACATTAGAATATAATAATAAAAATAATCTTTATTTTTCGGTATCCACGTTTAGTCAATCGTATCTTTATATTTTTTACGTTATTAGCAATTTGTCAAACTTCATCGTTTCTTTTTATTAAATTAGTAAAAAACTTCGTAGCTAGTGGATTGTTTTTCTTTGGGCAAAAATATCATAGGTGTTGAGGACAGAGTTGCCTTTGTTACGATCCCTTATGGCATTTCTGCGCATGCGCATAATTTTCTTTTGCCAAAATGATTAGCCACTTCTTACTTTAATGTGGCTCCGCCGACGCTGTCTCTTCTGGACGGCATCAGCTGCGCGTTGGCCTGCTCCGCCGCAGAGTTGCTGAGGCTGCTTATCGCCTGAACACAACATACTGTATTAACATATTACTTGTATACGTGTAACTTTTTATATTATATTCACAATTTACACTAATTTACGAGACCATGGTTACAAAATGTACTTATCTTTTTAACGTATTATAACAAATTGCCACCATTTGTTACGTGTTTCTTCAGGATAATATTATAATACTTACTGCGAATCAGAAGGAATGCCAAGGAAGGTGGAAAAGGGACGATGGTTTAATAACCATTGTAAATTTTATAACCACATGTTATTTGTACAATTCATACTTAGACTACTTAGGTTTAGGTAATTGTAATATATTCATTATGACGTCTATACAAGTTACAAATAAACAGCAATGTCCACTTTATACTTAGCCAAGCCGTATCAAGCTAAGCTGAGCGGATATTAAAAGTAACAAAAGCTTTAATGTCTAGTGTCTACTAAAAATATTTAAAAACCAATTTACAAAAAAAAACATTCATTACACCAAACACACAACAACGAAAGTATCTAATCTTAATATATAAATAATTCTTCTGTGTGTATGTCACTGAACTTCTCTTAAACAACTGGACCGATTTTGATGAGATTTTTTGTGTGTGTTCAAGGGGATCTGAGAATGGTTTAGATTCACAAAATAGCCTGGCAGGACTACGTCTGCGGGGTCAACTAGTATCTTTATAATTTAATTCTAAATACCAAAGATACGTTGCAGTTCTTAGAAAGTTATAATGGCAGGATACAAGCTATTTAATATACATATCTTGGACCTTCATTTATATTAACGTTTGAGAAAAGCCAACACCTACCATTTTAGGGCGTCAGAAACCTAGTCACTGTAGAGAAAATCACAAGTACCCACATTTCATTGTAAGTGTTCTAATTTCCAAAGAAATGTAACACACGATGAGTCAATCGTTCTAAAGGTATGTAGGTATCTATAGCTTTACATTTCTTTGCAATTCATTTAAAGTTTTGTTAGTGTGAGGCTAAAGATATTTTTACAGTTTATGTAGTATATTTGTATTTAGGTTGGTATAATAATGCCATTGCAATAAACAAAAACATGCAGAAACCCCAAACGTAAAGCATGACTGAAAGTATTATGTAGTTTATGAAAGATTATAAATATTTGACGTATGTAACGTATGGAGCGTTATTACAACTTTTTTAAAGAATGAACTGTGATTATAGGCTCATATTATGATATAGAATTAGCACGAAAAAAATGTAGGTCAAGTCGTGTTGTATTGTACTCACTTTTCAGTCGAGACACATTTGATATTATATTTGTGTAAACGTAAAATAGGCTTGCTCGTATAGTGTTTGATTTTACGTTTATTATCTTATGTGTCAGAGAAATTTCACACACAAATAGCAGATCTTTGAAATTTGGTCCGTTCATGTGATTTCAATAACAAAAAATACCTACTAATTTTGCTTTATTCAACACGATCTGACCAAATCACAATAGTTTGTGTATTGTATTTCACTGACAGCACATACAAACTTGAAACTATATTGTGTAGGATGTAAATAGTGCAATGTAAAAAGAGTAGATATTTACACCAGTTCCGGCACTCCCAAACAGATGCATAGTCTTGCGAAAGAAAGCGAAGTAGTTGTTAGTTGTGTTCAGATCAGGAAAAGCAAATTGTATAGGTAGATATCAAAACACACGACAGTATGAGCAAAGTTTATCATGAATATAACGTTTTTGAAGTACAAAATTTTCCAGTATAAATTATATATTATTATATTAAATTATATATATATATAAGTCACAAAAAGTATAGCGTGTAGCAGCAAAAACACACCTACTTAACAAGTTACAACAGTATGCTTCCAAACTTTCCGAAAAAGTAGGTTACAGATTACAGAGAGATTAGCAGATCGATATAAACAGCATTTTAAGATTTGTCGAATTACAAAAACGTTATATTCAATAAATTAAATTGGGTTAAAACGAAAATTGCAAACATATTTTGAGATAGGAATTTGAAAGGTGAAACATTGAGCACATTGCAAAAATGCGTAAAAAACTTTTAAAAAAAAGTATTACCTGCTTCAAGTGATTTTTTAGTTGGGAACATTCCGGTTCGGGCAGCGCGGGAAGATTCTGATCGTTGCCGGTGGGACACGTCAGTTTTGTCGCGTCTAGATCCACTAGCCAAATGTCGTCGGGCAATCTAAAACATTTCATTAGTGTAAAGTACATAGGTCTTTACACATTGATGGCTTAGACTGGAAGAACAGAAATAAAAACATTCTACTTAAGTCAAGTACTCGTATACCTGCAGCTGTATTGACTAAGACATCATATAAATAGGAAAAGTCGGTGGCCAGTGTAATATTTGATATAGTACGTGTTATTACTCTCTCTTTAAAAACTAGAAATATTTATATGTTTATATAATATGTTTTTGGCGGTACAACCAAATCGATCAACTCGTTTCAGCACACAGTACAGAGTACATAAAATGTTTATTTAGCACCACCAAAATCGATTACTGGATACATCCTACGGCGCGGTAATCACATTTGGCCGCAACTCAATTATCGCCCGCTATAGGCTACGTCGCGTCTACGGCCTACGTGATTGCTACGTGAATGCTACGCGAACGCTACGGTATATTTCACGTCACGTTTACGTGTTATGTGCAGAATATAATATATGATACAAATCCCAAGACATTTGTTTTCAAATTTTAGAAATGGACTGACGCAATAATTAACTACACTATATTTTTGGTGGACGCAAGTCGTAAGAGAGACCTCATTAATGCGACGCGAAAGTGCGACATGTCACTTAGCTATTTTAAGCCATTACAAGACACGATTTCATACTCTAACATCAACGCATTTTTCGTCAAAAGACACGAAACTTTTTCCTTCAAATGTGAGTACAATACCTGAAGCTCTTTTTGTACGTGAAGAATGAGGTCGGTATGCCGATAAGAAACGGCGTGGGCGCTTGCAGCAGTTGTTCAGCGCAGCTCATGCAGCTCGGTAGCAGCGGTATAGCCGGGAACATGTACTCGAGCGGGTACAGCATGGCCACCAGCGCCATAACGGACATGGACAGCGCGTTGTAGTCCCGCGACTGCACCACCACCTTGTTCTCTAGCAGGATCAGCGTCAGCACCTTCAGGCATATGTCTATACCTGCAGAATGTTAAACGGAGTTGAGATACATAACTTAGTCTATAATACATAACACACTAAGTTGTAACTTGTAGGCCTCGACTTTTATATTTAACCCCATAGTAGGCGTGCCGCGCAAGCCGCGTGTGCTTCGTTTCTTTGAAGATGACCTTAGTTTCGCAGGGTGTGACGAAAGTAAGTGATAATGCTTAAGGATATGCATGCAGCGTTTTCACAATTATTTATTTTTTAGTTTCAGTGCTGCTACTTGCACAGGAAACTATATTTTGAGGGAAAAATGCAAGTCTTAAAGTATTATTACTCATTTTTGTTACATCCTGCAATGTCTTGTGTTACATGTGTTAAGTATATAATAAGTTAACTAAATTTTAACTTAATTTTAAGTTATTTTACTTGCTACTAAATTTTGTTCACTATCAGTTTTTAACTTAAAATTAATTTTAAATTTAGTTAACTACTTACTTAATATGTGTAAACCAGACATAAAACTAAGTAAGACCCCGCTGTCTCAATCACAACCATTACCCAGCAACTCAAGCGGCAGGTGCAGCGGGAAGTCGACGAGCGAGAAGCGCGTGTGGTCCGGTAGCGCGAACACGAGCGGCGCGTGCGCAGTCGGTGACAGTAGCTCGAGTTCCACGCGCGTGCGACCCGGCACCGGCACCGGCGCTGACAGCAGACGCAGGATCCACGTCTCCACCTGTTTTTAAAGTAAACGAAGAAATTGATTGATTGCCAGTCGACGGACCTCATTTGGTCGGAGTATGTTTATTCCGTGTAAGGCTGCGCGTCCTTCGAGTTAGAGTCGGAGCATTCGGGGCGGACGCATTAGTTGTATTGATTTCTATGGATCGGCGATGCACCTGACACCGGTATTTTTTTTGAGAACGCCGTCCACATTGCACCCTCCATCAAATTATGTCATTTTAAGATTTGACGTGTTTTCAATGTGCTTAATATTTAACGCTCTTCCGATAAAATGAGTGTCCCTGAGCGACGCTTGTTGTTTTCCATCAGGTTACCCGTTTGCTCATTTAGAATTTTTATAAAAATACTTACCTCCCGCACGTCGTGTAGTACAATACTGGGCGTGCTGTCGTGCGCCTGACCCGTCAGCACCGACCACACCGTATCCCTACAAATACACAAATATTAAAACATAAAAAATGTTTAGTGCTTTGATATTAGCCAACCAAAAGCTGTACTTAATTCTACTAGTAAATTTGGCAAGTAAAATTGAGCATTACAGATAAACACCCTAAACATTAAAAAAATATAGGTACATAATGTGTGATTTAAGATCACATGATAGACAGGGACAATACTTTGTGCAACATTCAAGTCTTCGGATTTGTTAGAGTAGGACGCGACATTATGATTTATTCATTTGAGTGTCAAAATGGTTTTCTAAGTACGGCCCCTGAGTCTGAATGCTAAGTTTAAATGTAATCGATATGGGGGTTAATAAGGAAGATCAGAAAAAAAGGGCAATGTAGGTACTTCGATATTACCTAAACAGTTGTCTGGACGCGCCAACGCGTCGCGGACTGGAAGACTCATTGCAGGCATCGATTAGCTTCTTAAGTATAAAGAGGCACTCGCGGAAAGTTGAAAAAAACGGGTGGTGAGACAGCAGGCAGATCGACGTCAGGGAGTGGTTCCGTATACGCTGCAACAATATCTTACATTAAAACCTGCTTTGAGTCCTCGAGTGTAGAGTTAATTTAATATTATCAGAGCTTTCAAATTGAGCTGCGCCTTCAATTTCTTTTACTTATGTGAAACTCACTTCATGTTGGTTTTGTCCGATGACTACTGACTATCTTTTTAGGGTTCCGCACCCAAAGAGTGTGAACGGGACCGTAAGACCCTACTAAGACTTCGATATCTATCCGTCTGTCTGTCTGACTTCAGGCTGTATCTCAAGAACGATAATAGCTAGAGAATTGAAATTTTCACACATTATACATTTCTGTTTTTTAGTTTTTCGGAATGCATTTTCCCAATTTTTTGCTGTTTACGGTAGGAAACCCTTCGTGCACGTGTCCAAGTCGCATTTAGCAGCTTTTAAGATCAAATAAATAGTGGGTCCGTATTCACTTTGGTGGATCCTTTTTTAGAGACCTGTCTCTTTCGTGTGGCGCGCGGGCTGGGCGTGTGCGACCCGCCGCTCTCGGAGTCCGGCGCGAGGCGCGGCGCGCTGCTGTCCCGCTCTGAGTCGCTCGGCGCCACGTTGCTGCTTCTATAGTCACTGAAACATTCACACGCGTTAGACATGACAGTGTATTTAGCCTGACGGCTTGTAGCCGGAGGCGGGTCTGGGGCACTCTTAGGACGATGGGGCGGAAGGAGCCCGGGACGCGCATTTTCAAAAAGTACGACCCTGGTAAGATGTGTTATAACGAACGAACGTAAGTATCGAAGAAATTAATACTACGCCCACGTCATTCGGCCAGGTTGTCTCAACTAAATGGGACATGATAGATTTGTCAATATTGTTCAATAATAAATCCTAATATAGAGATGCTGCAATACAACGGTATCGCTATATACTTGACAATTCATGTCCCAATATCAGTCGCAAACTGTCTGCTGGTTTTGACGTAAGTAGCCCGATGAATTAACTTCTCTGATATAGTTTTGTTTTTATCCTGGTTAAATATGGTTCATTGATTTCAATAAGGTGACTTTAATTTTCACTTGATGTACGATCCCTTTGACTTTACGTTACTACGGCAATCACAAAATATATAAATTAGTAAAAATTCCGGCTGCATATTATGCTAATTTCTGTGTGCCCTAACATTTCATTTTGACAATATGTTTTACTTAACAGACAAATTATGTTTTATGTTTAAACGTACAGCTAACTAATAGCCACATTCATTCATAAAAGACAAGCAAAACTTTATGAATTCATAAGTTCTTTAGTATTTTTGAATTTTATAGAAAATAACGAGGTTTTATTTATTTGTAAGTCATTTACATAACTTTCCGTAATTGTAAATGCCGCCGGCTGCCCCAAAAATTCTGGTAGGTTTTTAAATTTTATTAATATTTGCATCAAAGAATCGTATTGTCACCTGGAGAAGGCGGAGTCGGAGCTCCTCTCGAGTGACTTCCTCCAGGAGTCTCGGCGCAGGGTGCTCCGGTCCCGCGGGCCCGCCGCCGGCGCGCGCTCCACAGCGCGGTAGAAGTTGATGCACACGCCATAACGAGTTTTACCTGGACAAACATTAAGTCCGACCTCACAATATCCGAATTAATTAAAGGTCAGAAAAATCAACGCCCCGTTGGGACGCATTATGTTCATACCCGGGATCGAACTTGCACCCTTACGAATTCAAACTAAAGGCTCACCTACTAGGCAAGATTCTCCCAATTAGAGCTCCCTTAAGCCAATAGCTCAAGTTTTACGCAAGTTTTTGTGAGACATGATATTTTTTCGGTCGAACGAGACCGCATGGCTCTCCCTCGTCATATTATATAAACCTTTTCAAAATGTAAAAGTGGGGTATGTGGGACACCCCATCAGCTTGCGGCGTACCTACCCGCAGAGGAGAGTGAAACTTCGCCCTACTATCTACCGGGTGTCCCAAAAAACAATAGTAATATCTACATCACAGTTATGCACTCATTTCTAGTTTACATAATGTACAATCAGGGAAGCTGAAACAGAACCAGATTGCGGATCAAAGTAACTTGGTATATCAAACCCAGCCGACAGATCACGACTAACGTGGAATTGACATATTCTGACCAAATGACATAGATCCGTCAAGAGGATCTCTTTCAATTTCCCCCATTATACTTTTTCAACCATAACGAATGCACGACGATAAAAATAACCGTTGCGTTCGCTTAAATTAAATAAAAACCATAATAGTTATACGGTGATTAACTATTCCTATAAATATTATGATAATCGTATTATTATACACGAGATATTTTCAAAGTGAGTTATTTTAGGCCCGGTGGGGGGAGAGGGGTAGGAGGGCGGGCGGATGGGGGTAAACAGGTACGTCTCATTAATCATAATAACCCACATCTGTAGAGACAACGCCGTTATATAATAGGTAAATACTACACGACCTTTGTGACATTGTGTCGTGTACGTTTATTCATTGTGTACTTACATGTTACAACACAAACACTTGTTTGCTTTTAAAATAGAACCTAAGCCTGATCAAACAACTTTCAATTTACTCCTTACTCCCTCTAACATCTTAGAAACTTCAAACTTACCTAAAAAATGTATCCTATATCCTATGTCTTTTGAACAGAATGTGTCGAACACGTTTCTACGCTTTAATTTCTATATGAAATAAAAATCAATTTTATTGATCTCCTAAATTACCAAAGCGATTTTGAATTCAATTTCCTCAGCGAGTGATATACAATTTATCTCGAGTGCAGGGTGAGTTTAGGATAGGTAGCTCTTATGTTAACAGACTGACACTGTCATTACTAAAACATGACAAAGCTATGGAGTCACCTAGTATACTTAGATCACGCTCTTCTCGGACGGCGCCTGCCGCGGCATTGCCACATGAATGACAATTATGTATTTACAAGCGCACGCACACATAGGGCCGCACGCACTACTAAGTTGAACTAGCAGTTTAAGCATATATTATATAATCATACTTTTTTCCCCTTTTTTCCTGTATTTTCTTTACTGTAAAAGTATAAACCTCTCGGAGCCCGAGACCCTCCAACGAATGCAAAACTGTGGCAATCGGTTCGTGCGTTCTGGAGTTATAGCGTAAGGAAGGAAAACCTGACTTATTTTTATGGGTGAATTTCCCAAACGGCTTTTTTTTTGTCTTCGTTGAAATTGTTATTAAAAAAAGGGAATATTGTTGTAAAT
>JAOTAV010056354.1:0-15425 GCA_026546445.1 Cyclargus thomasi
ACCTGTAACACAAGTCCCTCCGGTACTTAGCACGGGGCCAGACTGACGTGGTGTGAAGCGTCCATAGATATTATTATATATTATATTACCATTTAGAAGTATACATACCTATTTTCTACCATTTTTGTTTTTCGCCTACTTGGTACAACTTTTATTATTATTTAAAAAATATCCTTCTTGTAGTATTTTGGTGAATTTGACTAAGTATGCTGACGCATGGATCTTCCGACATTTCAGACAAGGTGATCATCCTGCATTGTCGCAACCAAACCAGTAAATAACGTGTTCCCAACGCGTAATCGAATCCTCGACCACCGAATCCAGGGGTACGCTCAGTACCACTGGACCATTAAGGCGTTTTATTATGTTACTTTATTGAAGTCTCAATGTGATTATAAGTTTTAATTTTAAAAAATTCCAGAGCTTATAAACTACACGCAACCTGTGTACGTGTGGCGAGATGACCCTAACTCCCGACAGAACACCATCAAGGAGATCATCGAGAGAGCCACTTCCAAGGAGGACTGGCCGCAGGTAACTGCTGTAGGGTTAGAGAGATGTACGTCTTAAACGAACCCGCATTCGAAATTCAAAACTCACAGAACTTGTAATAGCCGGGGAGGTGAGAGTGCTATTTTGGTAGTAACTTAAGCGTCGTGGTAAACTAGTGCGTTTTGTAGATTAGGAAGAACGTTGAAAAAAATAATAGGGCATTTTTTATTTTGGCGGTGGGATATGCCGCCACAGTAATTTTATGGTTATAAAAAAGAAATTTCTATAAAAAAAATTGTTCACATTGAACATTTATTGGACAATTTTGGAGAGCAAGGCCTAAAGTATTTAGTTGTATGTGACATAAATTATCTTGGAAGCTTGGTTTTGATAATATGAGGCTTTGTTGTTTAATGTTATTACAAAAGTGTTCTTTGGCGTATATTTAATACCCCCTATTTTAATCTGACGTCATTTTAGTACTTGAAAATAACTTTGGCAAACTAACTAAGAAATCAGATTTTTATACCATGATAACCAGAGACATGTAGAGCCTTTACTAGCTTAATCTGATGCACTCGAGTAAATCCTAAATTTCTCTCTTGGGCTCCCCTACAATAACAACAACGTTTCATACCGAAAAAATTTACACCTAAAACAACCATGGGCGCGCAACACGCAGACGCGCATGCTTGCTAATTACTGAAGTATCAAAAAAGTCTAACCAACTTTTTATTCGCGTTTCAGATACTCATATTCCCTGAGGGTACCTGCACAAACCGCTCATGCCTCATTACCTTCAAGCCAGGAGGCTTCTACCCCGGCGTGCCGGTTCAACCCGTCACCATCCGCTACCCCAATGCCCGTGATACAGTTACCTGGACCTGGGAGGGACCTGGCGCGTAAGTATTATCAGTCGTAGAGAACGCCTGTATAAACAGGTTATACCTCATGACCTCCAAGCACGAAGGCCTCTATTCTGACGGCAGGGAAACCGTCACCCTGGCGGGTAACTTATAATATTAGTTAGTAGACGCCTGTGTAAACAGGTTATGCCTCATCACTTTAGAGCCGGGAGGCTTTTGACGCATGCTATTCTAAACATGTAATCTGGCGCGGAAATGTTATAATTACTGGTGCCTAAAGGCAATTCTGCTATTCCTGTTACAATTTAACTGAGCAGATCACCGCAGATAAATGTAAAAGACATTCAGTTTGGCGAATGCTTGAGAAACTCATGTTTTTGCTACGAAAAGTGTCTATACCTTTATGACCTACGTGTAAAATTGGGCAAAATGTATGTTCAATTCCAAGTTCCAAAGTGGCGGAGTTTCATATTTGTATATTGAAGTCCATCTCTTTCCCTTACTTTCTATTAACGTTTTTATCTCTTTCTAGCTTGAAGCTCCTCTGGCTGACGCTAACTCAAGTACACAGCTCGTGTGAGATCGAGTTTCTCCCGGTGTACTATCCCAGTGAAGAAGAGAAGAGAGATCCCAAACTGTACGCTAGAAACGTACGGGATGTTATGGCCAAGTATGTGGAATTTTAAATAGGTATTATCTCTTTTGTAAGCGTGATGTTCTTCCAAGACTAAAAGTATCATATTATGCTACTTTCCATTCTTTCAACTAAGTCTCTGTCAAAAACTAAGTTAATTGTTTGCTTCTTTGAGACGTTAAGGAAGGACAAACAAATAAACAAGCACACTTTTGCATTTATAATATGTATGCTTTCTTACATAATAATTTCTCTTATGTTTCAGAGCCCTAGGAGTGCCAGTGCTAGATTACACATATGACGACTGCCGTATGATCGCGCGTGCCAAACAGTTGGGTATACCCTCAGCGCCGGCCATTCGTGAAGTCAGCGAATTGCGCGCGCAGCTCGGGTAAGTAAGATGGATGATATTTTTCTCGAAGGCTATTTATATTAATCGTCGAGCGGTATTTGCAACTGCTTCAATAGACTTCCATGTATTCGTCTTACAGATTTCGTTAGATTTGGAGCCGATGGGTTTTCGAGCAATACAGTACCATCCGAAATCCGTATTATTAAAAATTATCACAAAATAATTTGCCAATGGACAATAATATCGTTCTCGCCATTACGTTTATTATTGGGAAGGGGAATTGCGGCTTCTGACAGTCGTTTGTCCACCGCACGTCGTCACTGTCAACGAGATTTTTTTGGACATATAAAATGCCACTTTATGATCTAGGCTATTGGTTTAATTTTGTACCGACATCGGTCTAGCGCCCTTGTCGCCGCTGCGCTGTAGAGCAAATGAAACCTAATTCTTATTTCATATAGTGGCATTTTATCGGGTCGAAATGATTTCGTTTACGTTCACGGTGTGCGGTGAATAAACGTCTTTACGCTAACGGCACGCGTATAGTCGTCGCTGATGGCCCGAAATGTATGTAATTAGAAAGTGTTTTTTAATAACGCCACTACGCGTTGCGATGATTATAATTTATACAGCTGTCGGTGCTGACGGTCAGCGAGCGAACAGCGCAAGAGTAAATTTAACGTTCTTCATAATTTTCTCATCACTTTTTTCAGCCTCGAGCGCTCTAATCTGGAGATGCATCTCGTCGCGCAAGGCCTAGCAGGGAAGTCCCGCTGGTTAACACGCGACGAGTTCGCGCAGCGTCTCGGAGTGCCGCCCAACGCGCACCTGCAACGCCTCTATGATATATTCCAGCAGGTTTGTACAGCATAGTATCATATCATAAGGCTTCATCATCATCAGCATAAGGCTTGCCAGCGCCTACTATTAATGTGCTGGATATGATATCCACAACTTAACTGATATAATTCTTAAACTGTATCAAATGAGTTGTGTATAGCCGACACGGCACTTAAAATGAAGTGGTGCAATAGGCTCTTAGTCCTGCCACTTACTGATAAAGTGTTGGATAGGCTATCCACAACATAGAAAGTAAAAAGAAGAAATATTTTTCACAATTGCCTGATAAAGAATTTTATCAGATAAACTTCCTGGTATAAGCACTCCCGATCTGACAGATTTATCTCACAGATGTTATATCTGTTTCATTGGTTTTGGTGGTGGTGGCAGCGGTGGGATCCTCAAGCTAAGATTCCACCGCAGCCTCTAATTAAAATTCTAAAATTAAAATTCGCTTACCTTCTTTTGTAATTATGAACACAAAATATATAAGTATTTTGCTCTCATTTTCAATGTTCTTTTTTTCTAATTTTCAGAGTTCTAACGGTCTCGTTTACTTCCCGGATTACCTGCTTGCCGCAGCGTTCCTCTCGCTACAGCACGCGCCCGCTACTCAGCTGCTTGCTAAAGCGTTTAAGGTGAGTATATACCTAGATATAACGGTATTTGAGATCAGAAAATGTCTTATTGGTATACGTGTCCACTTGGGATGGAAGCTGCACTTTTGCGTGAGTAAACTAAGGGTATTCTCACTGGGCCATGCAAGATCTTGTCCATAAAAGCACAAGAAAATTCTTCTTTTAACGCTATTCTTTTAACGCAATTTCGTTCATAGTGAAATGTTTAGTTACACCTAGGGGCTTAGCATGGCGATAGAAAAATAGACAAAATGACACATAGTTGAGCGTTGATAGATATCCTTTTTGTGCATCCGCCACTTTGTCTCTTTTTCTGTAGAAAGAAACACTTTCTCGGTCGTCATGCTAAGCCTGCTGCTGTTTTACTCCCGACAGAATCGTCAATCGAATGGGCCCAATCTCAACAGTTTGGACACTCTTGACATCCAAAATAGTATCCATTTTAGATGTTTCGACCGCCGCGTTCGGTTCTGATAGATGTGCGTTCAACACTGACGTACATATAAATAAGCTGGACCGACGATACCCTTTTGAAATAACAGTTCTTTCTCTTACCGATTTGAAGCGCCGCGGTGGGTGGGAAAAGAACTAAATTTGAAGTAAATTGCAAATGGCTGCTTAATATAAAATGAAAACAATGACATTCAATAATCAATTATGTCGATGAAACTAATAATCTAAAAGCTGATAGCCAATTTTGAGTAGGAATTTGAGGCAAGCTGACACCTTGTTATATAACTCTCCGATTACACCCCGATACGGCACAACAGACCTGACTGAAGAGAAGCGAGGGCCTACCCTATATTTTACCTAAAGTAAAAAAAATATATCAGGCAATATGTATTTTTATTTATATGTTGTAGTTGAATATTTAAAGAACAGAAAAATCGATAACCCAGATTATTTGTTGGGAGTTTTAAGACGCGTGCAAAAATAGATGCGATAATTGCTTGCATACTAGAAAAAATGTATTTATGGCAACTATAAATAGTAATACAAGATTTTTAATCACTAAACAATATGATTCCGAAATATATTTTTGGAAATTTCTTTTTTTTATTTTAGTTTTTTTTAGCCCCGCTTCTCACCAGCGATCTCTGCAGTTCCGTATGGTCTGTAATATGAGAGATACATTTATAAGGTTTTAGCTTGCCTCAAATACCTACGCATAAATTGCTACCAGCTCTTTATTTATTACGTCGATATCTATGACTTATAACCGTGTAATTTTAATTGAGCTGCTTAAAACATTTTTATCGATATATTTTAGCTGTTTGTCCATCTCAATTATTAATTCCTTTCCCACCCACCGCTGCCATCAGCGCCAGAATGGCGCAAATCAAACCGCCTCACCATGGCTTGTCATAGGTCCTGTGTACTTGTATGTATAGAGGTCAGTGACTAACTTCCACCATGTCCACATGTCCAGCTGTACGACTCGTCCGGTACCGGTCGTGTGAACATGTCCAACTTCGAGGAGCTGGCGTCGCGGTGTCTCGGCCTGCAGCAGGAGGACGCACACCACGTGTTTAGACAATGCGACTTGGACGACAAGAGATACGTAACTTATGGTACGTCTGGGTTTTTTTATATATATATCTTTTAAAGAATATGAAATAGGATTAATAATGAAATAGGAGTTGTCCTGTTGCCATAAGTAAAACGCTTTGTCCCAGTTATCACCGCGCTAGAATATTTTTAGCCAAGCTCTTTTCCCTAACACGTAATAATTAAATCTTTATATTTATGTTTTTTTATTTTTATAATTAATGTTTTTTATTTTTACCATTTTAGTTGTATGTTTTATTCTTTTCTTTTAATCAGCATGATAAAAAAATCTGTTGTTAAGTATATAAGTTACAATTTAATATACTTTTGTATCACGATATTTTTCGATGCTGAATAAATATTGTAATCTAATTTCATTCATTCATAATTTTCAGACGAGTTCATAGACTTCGCGGAGAAAAAAGCGGAGTTCAGTTTCCTCTTCGCGAGCGACAGTCATCACAAGCCGAAGACGCAGTGAGACGTGCCCGCCGTCTGCAGTCAGGTGCCGCTGCTGCCGTAGCTGTTAGTCAGTCAGTCTGACGGTCATTTGATCAGTGTGACAGAAAATTAGTTTGACAGTCTCACGGTTATTTGATCAGTGTGATAGTCTGGCGGTCAGTCAGTCAGTCTGACGGAATCAAAATCTAATGTGACAGTCAGTTATGATGCTCAATTGTTCCATTAGCGGGCCGATTCACTAAGCGAATCCGCGCGGGAACTGTTCCGATTTCGGAAACGTTTTCACTTTCAAGCAAAAATAGCAACCTGAATGACTCAAACAAGTGTAATGTCACTATTGTCAGCATGACAGCAAAATTGGATAGTTTTCACTTGGCATTGACTTATAAGTGAAAACGTTTCCGAATTTTGAACAGTTCCCGCGTGGAAACGCCCAGTGAATCGGCTCGCTGATCTGTAAAATTGTGTGAAAGTTCATCAGTCTGACACTTAATCAGTCTGACTGACAATTAATTAGTGTGACAAACAAACCTGGTCAGTAAATAAGTGAGAATATGTCGATTTGTCAATCAGTAAATTAGGATGACTTTAATTAATTAAATTGATCATCATCAATCATCTGACGGTCAATTAATTTGTCAGTTGGTGGGTCAGTGAAATGTACAGAAAACGTCAGTCAATTTGATTGTTGACGACTATATTTTCAATCAAATCTAAAAGTTAGATAACAAGCTGACGCATCTAAAAATAGTTATCATAGCGTGTATGATTAGGACAGGCAGAACCGAAAGTACACTTAGTTTAAATAGTTAAAAAAAATCCTGTACAGCGATAATGGAATTACTTTTAACTGAAAGTAAAGACTCAAAAGTAACACAAGCAATACCTGCTAACTGAGATAAAGAATTTTTTAATGTTCATATTAAACTAAACGGATGCTATAGCGTTTCAATCTTAAATACATTACACATTAATGCTTACTAATTGCAAAACATAATGTTTATTAATATTTTTTGTTATTAGTAAGACATTTTGCAATCGAACATAATTTTTCTGTAATATTTCGTGAACATAATGACGTAAATTTATTGATGTTTTTAGGAGTTACGTTAGCGGACTTACGTCATTTAGTAGGTGAATTTGACCGCATTACGTGACACGACACGCCAGTTTCTAAAGAAGTAAAACTTTACAAACCTTTATCTGACTATTCACAATCTCTCATCTGACAATTTACAAAAGCTTGTCTGACAATTTACAAGCGTTCATCTGACGATTCACAAGCGTTCGTCTATCGGTTCACTAAAGCTCATCACACAATTCACAAGCAATCACCTGACGATTCACAAGCGTCCATCTGGAAATTCAGAAGCGTTCATCTAACGATTTACAAGCGTTTATCTGACAATTCACAGGCGTTCATTTGACGTTTCACTTAAGTTCATTTGACGATTCATAGACGTCAGATTCTATGGAACGTGAAATATTGTGCCTAGTGTTGTGTTGCTTAAGTGCGGTCACCCTTTCACGTCAAACCAACCACGACTGACATATCTTAACAGAATTTGACGAAATATCGCATTATACTTATGACTGACACGGCTTCGGTTTCGATTTAAGAAAATACTGCTACTAAATTTTAAGTTTAAAACTATGTAAGCGGCTTTTAGTGACTGCAGAAAAGGCTTCGTAGATTCTAATGCTGTAAATATTGTAATTACGATAAAACGCGCTCATTTTATAATGTCAAGTCATTTATAAGTATTTAATACTTTGGTCGCCGGCTTTATTAATATTTTTTGCATAGAAATTACTAGTCTACTTATTTGCGTCAAGATGGAGAACGTAAAAATGTCTCAAAAATTGTTTACAGTAACCTTACTTATACCTTACTAATAAATATTTTTACGGTATATGACTTCACAAGGTTTGCTAGAGTTTTTGCTGGGAAAACGAATTCAAATAGTTTTTCCCTATCGTGGAACCATCAGTGAATACTCTATAACAAAAATTGAACATCAAAATCTGTTTTTAACTAGTTGTACTCTCAACTAGTATCTCAAGAACGGTAATAGCTAGGGGAGTTGAAATTTCCACAAAATATGCATTTCTGTTGCCACTGTAACAGCAAAATACTAAAGATGAATTAAATATTTAAGAGGGGCTCTAGCACAACAAATGTGTTTATTGCTATTTCCTTTCTTCATAATTTATTGATAAATTAGACACGCTACTTATCGTTTAAGCTTTACGTTCGGAGGTGTGGGTTCGAATCCCACCGCCTCTTCTTTCTTTTATAAATTTAGGACTTTTTTATCAATTAAAAATTTTTAGAGATTCGTTTTCCTAATTTTCGCACTTGGCCGGTTTCTTTTTCATTGCATTGGTGACAATCACCGTGACCAATCCAAAAAGGCGGCGACCAAAGTATATTATTACAGATGTACTCATTGTACAACAACAATCCTAAAATAGTTTAGTTATTTATTATAACATAAGATTATGTCGATAAATAGTCTAGGAAATTGTTAATTCTAGTGCTGACTAGGAAAACAAAAATGGAATAAAACTTATGAATCAGAAAATTTAACGGTGATGTACTCGCTTACGTTTTAGTTGAAATATTCGACCAAAAGTCATGACATAAAGCATTAAGACTTTAGTCACATATAAGTGGATCGAGTGGGTACTGAGTAACTAACATCTTAGATTAAAATTTTTTGCTCGAATTATGGCCTTGGAATTAAGAAGATAATCATTTGAAATTAGAAAATGGATTTCATCTTTAGTCAACAAAGGAAAAAATAACAAGTAATTTAGTCACTCCATCCACTTACGACTTCTTTTGCGACTGCAGCGATACAAATTGCGATCGCATCGCTGCATAAGGTCGCCGTGCCTAGCACACGTTTCTTAAGTCCAAATATGTTTCTACTCTAATAAGAGTAGTTTTTAAGTATTAAACATTTTGTCTTTATTGGTTAGAAGGCCATTTTTATTGTGATAATTTTAAGATTAGTTTTTAAACTTAAAGATGCTATTACAATTTTAGTATAAAATTAGAGGCTCAGAAATAAAACTGATAGAAACAAACCATAGACCAAGCTTGCCTGCGTCAAAGTGAGGCACCAATTTCTATACATCCATAATATGCTATTTTAAAACCTTTTATAAAGCTAAGTCCCATTCAAGGTATAATTTTAAAGAAAGAGAAAAAAAAAACAAGTCAAATATTGTATTTCTACATACTTTAGGTTTTATGGTGGTTAAACAATTGTCGCGACACGCGTTCACAACTGACAAAAAATAGAATAAAATGCCACTGGGTTTCATTTTCGACGTACATTACATCTACCAATCCAAGCCGCTACTGCAGTTTTGTAATGGCGTAGAGCAAAATTAAGCCTATTCGCTGTATGCTACGTCGGTGCGCACGGCACGCACGGTGGCAAACGATGTCTCTTTTACAAGTAAATGTAAATGACAGCCATTTGACATCAATACATTTAAGCGAAAAACAAGCGGAGTGCCGAGTGCTTTATTTTTTAATTTTCGATCGTGAGCGTGTTTCGCGTTTACTTAGGATTTTTATATGGGATCTGTACAGCGCCACCTAGCGATGTTCACGGTCACACGTACAAATCCCATATAAAAATCCTAGTAAACGCGAAACGGGTTCGCTGTCGAATGTCAAAAAAGAAACTAGCACACGGCACTCTCACACTTAAGTAAATAAGTAGGTAAATAAATTTTAATTTAATTTTAAGTCATTTAACTTCATGTAAACACATAATTTAGTAGTAAGCTGCAAGTGAAATGACTTAAAATTGAGTCAAAATTTTAATAAACTACTTATCTACATAATTCGTGTACCACACGTTATGGACGCGACTGCCGCGATGTAGATAATAATTGAACATTGAAGTGTGCAAACTGTAAGGCCTAAGTTGTGGACGTTTTGTATGGGCTGGCAGACGTCAGTCGCGTCCGATCAGTTAACTTTCGGCTTTAGTCGACCATGTCCTGAGACGCAAACAGCGAATAGTTAGTTCGTAAAGTGGCTTTCTGTTTAAATGATTGTCGGTCGCAGTCATGTGCCGCGAGGATCGGAGAGACGCCTTTATGAAAAAGTAATTTTTCAATACGTAGGAAATATAGTTAGATGCAATAAATAGATATTTTCTTGCTTTCCTTCCAGCATTCTTTTTTTTTTTATTTGTAAATATTTTTATTTCACAGAGCAAATTATGTTCTGACCGAAATTGTTAGAACGATTCGCATGCCTTGTAAATATATTATGAAACTCTATTTCTAAATGTGCTGAGGTAATCTGTAGTACTTTTGAAACTATATATCAGCAACTTAACAATCGGTCAGGGTATTACCTGTTAATTTTTTTAGTACAAATATTATTTATTTTTATTATTTTCTGTATTAACTAATACGTTGAGATTTCTTAATTTTTATTTTAAAAGTTTTATTTAAAGAGATTTTCGTGTGAAACTATGATTTTACTTATTTTATTGAATAAAAGTATCTAGTACAATAATCGAGATTATAGATACATATTTAATTTTTTTAAATGACATTTTATTGTCTGTGTTCTTATATAAAGAGTGTATTTCCATAGATTTCTTACATTGACATTTACATCTTCAATATTAACAATTTCTTACATTGAAATGAATGATTTCTTCCGAGTGACTAGACTCAGATAATTAAATATTTTTATTATTTTACTGTACCCCGGTTGTAATATCTGATTTGTTCCTCATTCAATCCACTTCGTGTCCTTACATGAGACCGCAGTAAATCGACACTACACGTTACTTCTATAGAACTGAAGTTTGAAAAACTTAAGTTTGATGCAGGTTCTACATAATAGGCGATGCTTATTAATGGATTTCGTCGGCGAGTTGATCAAAGGCGATTACAGGCGACGATCGGCGAGCAGGGCAGAATATACCACCTATACGATCATGTTCGAGTGTCATCATGAAAAAGACACATGAAGTTTAACAAACTTCAATTCTATAGAAGTGTCACGTAGTGTCATGTTCGCACCAAAGTGACACTTCAATTCTATAGAAGTGTGACTTTGGAGCGATGTCGTCTTTATTAACTTTGATTTTATCATAAAATGAACGAAGCTGTGTGTAGTACAATTCTATATTGACAGTACATTTCGATATTTTCGTATGCATTTATGCTGTACTTTGATATTTAGCACTCATCGTGAATTCAGTGCTTTGTTTGGTAATAGTATAAAATACTTGCTATTTTACTAAAAGTAGCATATGATACTGGCAATTAAAAAAAACGTTAGCTTCCAATGTTGCCAATTAAAAAATGATTGTAAATGATGTGATATCGAAGGTAATCACGTGCGTCCAAAAATGTGGAAATAACCTCACATTTTGATTGTTAAAAATACAAGTGACAATTTGTTAAGTATAAATAAATGCGCTTAATTTTTATATACTTACTTGTAATGGTTTAGAGCATTCCCTCATTTGTTTTTAATATTATTGTATTAGTTTAAGAATTATGAATAAATTTTTTTGTTTCAAATATATCTTTTCCTTAGTACCTATTTTCCTTACAACTGTAACAAGTTACAAATATTAATTGTAATATTACTAAATCATGCTAGCAACTCCATTGCGCCAAAACTCGTTTGACGCTCAGGAACCGTACATTTTTCCGGGATAAAAAGTATCCTATGTCCTTGCCCGGTAATATTAAAGTATCTCCATGCCAAATTTCAGCAAAATCGGTTCAGTGACTTGGCGTTAAGAGTAACAGACATTTATAATATAAGTATAGATTGTGAGAGCGGCAGTCCACAGGCCTGACGCTCTCCGTTGCTAGCATCACTGTCGCAGAGCCGTGTAGGTATCCCTTTATTGTGCTCTCGCCTTAAAAGTGTACTGGCAACATCAGTCACACTCAGGAATTAATTACAGTTAAAAAAGATAGGAAGTAAAATAATATCAGTTTCTAAGGGCGCTAATTAGAATAAATAAAAAACAACCCAAAATTGTATTTTTCCCGTAATTGATTGTATTGTTGGTTCTTGGTGGAAATTCATTTTAAAAAATTAATAATACTTAATTTTTACTTGCACTGTTTCCACTATATTTACTGTAATTTTTATTTATAACAATTTTATAAGTAATACACGAACGGTTTCCAAATATGATACCTGATGATGATGTATTTCGAAACCGGTAGTTTATTACTTATAAAATTATTATAAATTAAAAATTACAGTGAATATAGTTGAAAAAGTGCAAGTAAACAGTGAGTTTCATTAATATTTATTTTTCCCGTCTCAAATGGACTTGCTTGTAATACTCTTGTATTTCAAACATCTGGTTCACAAACGTTTCAACGTCCACGCTAGCGACTACCATACGTTCATACAGGATCAATACGTGTATGAAATTACCGTCAGACTTCATATTTCGCATGGTACTGTATATATTATCCATCTTAGTCCTCAAAGCTAGTAAACTCGCGTAGATCATGGCCGCTCTATACGCCGGGTCCTCGGCGAAGATCTGTCTAAACTTCCTAGTTTCTTGTAGTCTATCTCTTGTGGTGTATAACGATTGCTGCATGAGACCCATAGATATATTCGCGAAGTACATGTACCTTACGTTAGCTGCTTCGTGCTTCTCCACGTTTAGATACCGCAAGGTGTTGTTCAGTTTCGCCTCGTAGATGTTTGTTTTTAACTCCGCGTTTTTCAAGTGCTGTTTAAAGTTGTCGATTTCGTATATCGCCGCGTCTTTTTCGTCTCTAATTATCGCGTCGTAAGTTTCGAATTTAGTCTTTGAAACTGTTTCGTTTTGTGCGGTAGTTAATTTGGCAAGAGAAACCGCTATAATGACGAAATAGAAGGAAGAAATCAGCTTTATAAAAAGTGGCATCTTAATTTTCTCTTGTTATTTTACGATAATCAAACTTTTTTTTCGTCATTTGCGTTTGTAACGGCAACGTAGATCATACCAATTCACAAGCAGCATTATAACAAATTTTATAATTTAGATTGTACTATAATTCCATTGTGTAATTAAATTTTTATTGAAATTTTAACGCAACTATAACAGCTTCACAATTACCAGATAAGCGTAATAATGAATGCAAACAACTTTGTGCTCCTTATCGTTGGTTTGGTTATAAAACAGCGGGATTTGCCCCAGATCAGCCTATCTACCCGATTTGCATAAGGCTGCGCTGGTTTCCGACTTATATATTCCCTTTATTTGTGATTCGCGCCTTTGGATTGTGCATTTTGGCCAAGGCAAAGGTCAAGGAATTATCTTCCTCCAACTCCATTGTAAACTGTATTTTTGAGTTAAGGCTACGTGTTCAAGGAATTTGGAGAGTTTGTCTGATGGTAATATTGTGAAAGTATCATCTACTTACCGCTTGTAGAAGGTGGGTTGTACAGGTGAGGACTTAAGGGCTACTTTCTCAAAGTCTTTCAAGATGTCAGCCACCATTGGTGAAACGGGGGAGCCCATCGCTACACCATCTACTTGCCTGTAAAAGTTATAATTCCACAACATATAGCCAGATGTAAGTGCAAGAGCAGTGTTCTAACAGATCCGTATATTCAGGAGGTAATTTATTTTCTCTGAGCCTTATTGTAACAATTTCGATACACTGCTGTATCGGTAGGCAGGTGAAAGCTTTTATATAGTTTAAAAGTCAGTATACAGCCAGGGACAAACAAATATAAATGAACAATAATAGTTGACTATTATGATTTTACACAATTCTGATTTTTATAATAGAATGATACACTAAACAGCTTCAATGACTGTATAAAGAATGGTGTTTTCCTGAATCAATGAAGCACAATAAAGCTGTTCTTTATTGTTCTTTATTGTAGACCACAGACCTATATATATATTCTGCCGACCTTAAGTAAAATACTTAAAAGAATAATTTTAAAGCAGTTGCTTGTACATTTTAATTTAAATAATTTGTTACACGATAATCAACTCGGTTTTACTAAAGGTCGTTCTACAACGGATGCTGGTATAGGTTTACTTTATAGTATATTTGAAGCTTGGGAAGAATCTCAGTATGCCTTAGGTGTTTTTCGTGACCTTTCCAAAGCTTATGACCGTGTCGAGCATGCTACATTGATCAGGAAACAGCACCACTTTTGTATAAGGGACTGGAAAAACACCATTCTTTATACAGTCATTGAAAATTAATGCGAGATGCGTTATGCGTATGCGAAAATTAAAGCTATGATGTCAATTATCGATTTAATAATTTTTGTTGACATTCTCCAAAGGTCAGTCGTATTTTTTAAGTTTAATAGTTTAAAAGTATCAATAATATCTTTTTGGCCTATTTCCTTAAACCTGAAATTGACATACCTTTACGTTAAATTTTGGATAGTTGTAACCGGAATGTCAGCAAAAGTTTTTCGAAAACCGTCGTAACTTCTAAATCATTGGTTATCCTTTTATTTTCAAAATCTAGTTCAAAGTCAGAGCTACGACAGGTGGCGCTTCCAGTTTCATCCGCTATAACCTTCCATGTGGTTTTAACCTTATTTTTCGAACTTTTAATTTTATCCTTTATATACAGAATCTTAGCAACCTTACAAACATTTCTAACAATTTTTTAAATAGTTTTTAATAAATTCTTTAAAGGCATCACTTTTATTGATAGATTTTTCATAATATAATTCGTACAATCTTTTTCTGCTTATTTTAATTCCTGCAGTTGCCCACTGAGTAAAATTATTATTTTTCTTATTTTTTCTAAATGTTTTTGAGTTGAACTCCTTATTCAACTGGGTCTTTATTATCGTAAATAATTTATTAGCTTCGTCTGAGCTATGTTTGTATTAATGAATGAAATGAATGAAATGAAACTAACTATCCACGGTAATCAGAGCTGTGTTTGTGTATTATTCCTTTTTTACCAAGAATAAGATTAGTAAAAATATAATCAATACATGTGTTACATAACTTATCTAAGTGTAAATTATTAATATCTACAACCTGACATTTTCGTTGTAAGTCACGTAATTGTATAAATAGTTTAAAACTATACAATCACTGTTTACAGCACTATAAAAAAGGCTATTCAAGCTATATCGGTATTATTTTCTTGAGCACAAGATTTAGGCAAGTTTTTTATGTAAGTCTATTTTCATTCATAACCTTTATGAATGAAAACAGCATCTGAAATTTTTTTGATAATGTTACAGGTATTAAGCGCTGACTATAATAAGGGGCCTAAGTAATTTGGTCGGGTCATGTCAAACTCAGCCGACAGATCACGACTTACATGGAATTGACATATTCTGACCAAATGAACAACCAGTCGACAAACTTGGTCGACTGGTTGGTCAACTGGTTGGTCGACTGGTTGGTCGACTGATTGGTCGACTGGTTGGTCGACTGGTTGGTAAACTGGTTGGTCGACTCGTTGGTCGACTGGTTGGTCAACTGATTGGTCAACTGGTTGGTCGACTGGTTGGTCGACTGGTTGGTCCACTGGTTGGTCGCCTGGTTGGTCGTCTGGTTGGTCGAGGGGTTGGTCGGCGGGTTGGTCTT
>JAOTAV010056365.1:0-15424 GCA_026546445.1 Cyclargus thomasi
AAGTCCCTCGGGTACTTAGCACGGGGCCAGACTGACGTGGTGTGAAGCGTCCATAGATATTATTATTATTATATTATTCATAACTATCGAGAATTATGGGGTTAAAAATAGTCATAGGATAAAAAATAATGATCAACATCGAGCGACCGTTCGAAAATAACTATGTTTGATTTGCCGAATTTTAAAATACTACATCAATGCAATTGCGTTTTTTGCACCACCGGTTCTTTTCGCACGGCTAGTTCCCGTACGTCAATATGTGGATACCCTAAAAACATTTCCTTTAAATTTACACAGAAATAAAGGATTTTTATACTGAACTAGAGGTCGCAATTTGGTAGAAATACGACTATAAATTTTTAAATCCATTGTATAGAGTAGGTATAAAAAATAAATTCTATATCTAATCACAGATTTCAATTTAGCATAAAGGTCTCGATACCAGCTCAGCTAAGATATACCAACGTGATATCTCTCTCTAGAGCGTCGTCATATTTGTAAATATCGTCATAATATCTCTATTCCCCAGCATGCGTACGTCGAGAGATAAATTTGTCGTTCTTAGACTAGCATCGAAAAACGTAGACTCTTCTCTTAATATTAAAATCTTGACTAAACTCGAAAAAAATGAGTTGTCGTGTAAGAGTTCGCAGACAAAAGTAGCACGAATCACAAAAAATATTTTTAATTTAGTCGACAACACGAGAAAAAAAGTCATGTTAGGGTCAATACAGATAAAGAGATAAACCGATAAACATCGAGTAAACGTGTCGACAAAATTTTCAAGATGGCTTATCCGACAACCTGCAGACCATTAAACTTTAATTAAAAAAAAACATGGTCTTTAACCATATAAACAAAAGAGTATTTCCTGTATGATTATCGTATCATGTGAAAGTAGTGTGCGTGTTGTAGTGAGCGTAGAGTTTTATTTAAAAAAATATGTACGATTAAAGTATATTTTAAAATAATATTGGTATTCCACGCTGCTCCTCCATATCAACTATAACTGGGAAAAATTTCATGCTTTTATATCTACGCGTCTTTCGTAAAAATGGGTACAAAGTTTTCCGCTCGCGTATTAATATGTAGATTTAACATTTTTAATATCGTTCTGCTTTAAACAGTAACATAAATCATTGGAAAATATACATTTTGTTGTTTTCCTTTATTTACTGCTAATATTTGTGCATTTTATTTACTTTATATATAGCCGTGTAAATTGGTTTTAATTATCATTAATTACTCAAGTTATTGGAGTTTCAAAGTCAGTTATCAGTTAACTCGTGGCTTGTTCGGTAGATAGTGACAACATGCACGAGTTGCTACAGTTTATTTACAGTATGTTTCTATTATTAAGTACTACAATGCATTTGGCTAAACAACAGGAAATTGGTAATAACTATTGATTTAAATAAAACTCATTAGGAGTTTCCTCATTATTATTAAAAATTTATATATATCCATTTAAAAAGTAGGACGTTATACGCGACTGCGCTAGAAGGGTTATGTTGTTCGAGAGTATGTTTGTATAATTGTTTCGTACGCTCTGCAGCCTAAACGGCTTGATGGATTTTAACTTATGAGGTAGGGTATATTAAAAAACTAGTTGGTGCCCTCAAAATTTGTATATCACGCGGGAACTGCACATTTTCTCGGGATAAAAAGTATCCTATACGTTGCCCAGACCTAATAGCTATTAAACAAAAAAAGATTCATTCAAATCCGTGAAGTAGTTCCCGAGATTAGCGAGTATGAATAGAAAAACAGATAAACAGACAGACAACTTTTTTGTCGATATGTGTTCTAAAAATATTAAATGTACAGACACTCCAATTTTACTATTTTATCATAATAAAACTAGTTGACCCGTAGGACGTTGTCCTGCCGAGCTATTTTGTGAACCTAAACCATTTATTTACTTATTGGCCCATAAAAATACATATATTAGAGAGAAAAAAAACTAGGTTGGGAATAAAGCAAAAGGGCGGCCTTACCGCTTACAGCTGATTAATGGATGGTTGCCTGAAAGAAGGCAACCATTCTCAGATCCCCTTGAATACACACAAAAAATTTCATCAAAATCTGTCCAGTCGTTTAAGAGAAGTTCAGTGACATAAACACTCACAGACATAACTGCATAACGCCGTTTCACGCCAGTTTTGTGTTTCTGCATTTATATATTGTATCAATACAGATTTGCAACCTGTCACTGCAACTCCATCGGGGTTTATATTTGGGTTGTATAACATCTCCCGGCGCGGTCGCAGGTTCGAGTCTTACCGAGGCATCAGATACGCCGAACCTCCTATCGGAGATCTCAGATTTCAGGTAATATTTTCTTTCAATTACGAACCGTGAAATATCTGTACGCGGAAGTAAAGTGGAAACAGATTTTTAAGCTCGACTGCACGCTATCCGAATATCTGATAAGAAAAATTCGGGTGCCCCTTCGGAATGCACGCTGTTCATACATTTTGTTATAGACACTTTCTGAATTTTGAAATGTGCAGCTGTACCAAAGGTCTTACGCACAACGGTTTACAAGAATAATGCTATTTTTCACCAACCATCTCCTTCAACGCTAAGTGTTTCCTAGCGGTCATTTGAGGGTTATATTTTATCTTTCGAAATAAACACGTTTTTAAATAAAACTTATTTTCGCAAAAAAAATTTTGCTTGGCAGCCACCGAAGATGATTGTCAAATATGAAACACCAGTGAACGCCACCACAGATGGCCATGTTTGTCCACAAGCTTGGAACAATTGCTGTCGCACACCACCTTACGAGGATATGGATGAAGATTGTCTCTTCATTAATGTGTATACTCCACTTAAAAAAGATAGGTAGGTCAGAAGTGTTCTTATTTAATAGTAAATAATCCTGACAAATTATTAGAGGTATAGCAATCGATTCTACTCAATCAATTGTATCTTGTATAATTCTGCCGTCCTCAAACTATGTACAAAAAGTACATTTCGAGTTATGAGCAAAAAACGCCGCAGTTTTTTTATGGGCTTGGTACTTCATAACGGCAATATTAATTTTAATAACTCGATGACTATAAAAGCTACAAAAATTTTGCTAACATACGTCGATAGAGCTTTTTCTTCTCATTATGATGACATCAAAATGTCAAAAACGACCAAATGTTAGTTAACGGCATTTAAGTTTGAGGACGGCAGTGATGTTGCTACTGAATGTCATAAACATTTCATTCGTCAGCTCAGCGATCACGCCCTAAAAAATATTTTGTTTTTTGTTGTGATCATTGTGATCAATGTAAGTTTTTAACTTTTTACAGGTTGTAGGGAAAATATATTTTTTTCATCAAACAAAATATTTTTTAGGGTTTATTAAATATCCACTTATACTCTATGAAAAGAGACTGTTGGGAAATGCTTATAGGTTTTTGCATATTCCGGCTACTCAGTTCATACACGATGGGTAGTAAGTACCTACCAGTAGGTCTAAAAAGGTTCTAATAGCTATATTGTACAGGAATATGCTCTGCAATTTATTTTAAAACATTTTGCTAAAAACGATTAGTTTTCATCAAATATTTACTTCAAATGAATTTTAATTGATTGTAAAATGGCTGTTTTGCAAAATTAGTAGTTATTTGCAAGAAAAACCACAAAACAACTTGCTTTTAGCAATATTGATGTGACCTTTTTAGGCCCCCAGACCAACCATTTTGTGATAAAAACAACTAATAAATTATAGAAAAATCAAGATCTTTGCCGAAAAAAATATTTGAAAATTATTCACTTTATAAAATACTTTTTAAAAGAAAAAATATTAACAATAGATAACAAATAGAGTTTGCTTATTTGAAAGGGATCCAGCATTTATTTTCGATGATGATGATTACGTAAGCTTATATCTTAATAGTATTGGCATATTGATTAAATCACTACATATTTAAAACTCGCTTAACGAGATTACGAGTCACAACTCACAACCAGTTTTGAAGTACTTTGGCCACAATTAATTTCAGCATTGTATAAAATATAAATTTTTATTAAACAGAAGTTTCGAGATTTAAGAAATATTAATGAGATAATATATATAATAACCTTAAATATTTTGATTTCGGAAATGTTTATAATTTTATTATGTAGAAAATGTCGCAAAAATAGTACACGGATGAATCAAATTTTTTTTGTACCGAAATTTTTGCCTTTACGAGTTTAAGCCGTAATAATTACTAATACCTAATTTAATTATAATCATAAACACTTTATCTTAATGCATAGACCAATATTATAACTGAGAATTTCAGAAAAAAATACATGTTTACAAGCAATTGCCCGGGGACAAAAAATGCCCCAGAATTTGTATGAAAATATGGTTTTGTCCCCCGGACTACCGATTTTGTACATAGAAATGATTTTGATTTAGTATTTTAGTAAATTAACGGTTAAGATATTTCATTGGCTATCGAATAAACTTATTTTATCGATGAAAAATACACTGATTGGCTTTTTATTCAAAGATTTGTCTAGGACAGAAAAAAGTTGATTCACCCTACACTCATAAATTGTATTTTATTAATAAATACATGATGCCCGCAACTCCGTTACGCCAATATTATTTATCGCGCCGGAACCGTACATTTTACCGGGTTGAAATCCTTCATCCTTCATCATTCCCCAGGATTCCATGTCCATACCAAATTTTAAAAAATCGTTTAATCGGTTTGAGGGTGCAGAGGTAACAGGCAGACAGACACATTCGAATTTACAATATTAGTATGGATATTCTTAGAACTACAAATCAAATCTTCAATGAAATGTATCAAACAATGTTTTTTTTAGATCAGATAGGACCACAGAATCGCATTCTCGCATACTAACTTTAACCTCCCTTTTGACCCCCTTAGGAGACAAATTTCGAAAAATCCCTTATCCCTATCCTATCCCTACCTTTGTCATACGCAGAACATTCCCCCCCCCCCCCATATTTCTTGTTCCGACGACCAGTGGTTTAGGCTGTACGTTGATTCGACGAAATGCATATAGTTCATTACAAAGAATTTTATATAATTATATAGATAATGCCGGTTCTTCCTTAAAAATGAATTATTTTGTCACTATCGGCTGGTTACATAAAAGCGGCTTTACCTCTTAAAAAATTAAAAAAAAATGTAAACAACTAAATTTTTAGTATCCTTTTCTCACAATCTGATACGATGTGAAGGTTTGTTGGAGGAAAAAGGACAAGGAAAGTAACAAATTTATCACACTTTAATGGATAAGAGTGACAAAGGACAAGAACGGCATTCATATCCAATTCATTTTAATATAAAATCTATACAAACGTAGTTTCTCTAGCGGGTCATGTTTCCGAAGCCCGGTAAGTGTATCGATCGGTAGACCGTCTGACTACGCTCCGCTCATATACCGCTGACCTCTATGACGACGAAATATAGTACACTTTCCGAGAAGCTCCGAGGTAAAATCACTATGAACGGACTAATACACTCTACACTCGGCACATAAACATTCGTGACTTTGAACCCCCACCAACCTTGGATGTCCATTAATATTGATTGCATTTTACAATTTCGTCAAAACATCATCAGCAAATCTGGCTTTATCCGGGCCTGAATCTATAAATAGGCGTTACAGGGCCTATGGGCGGCCACATCCTTGGGGGACAGAAGCGTCGGAGCCTCCTAGGCAATCAGCAGATTTTGTAGGTACACATGTATGTCTGTCCGATAGAAATAAAGGGGCCTACAATTATAAAAAAATGTAAATAGATTTAACACAAAAATCGGTTTTGTGCTTAATATTTACAGACTAGAATGTACGTTAAAAACTTAGAAAAATCCAGACTTGAGTGACTTTCGGAAGGCCAGCAAGCATCTATAGGAGGTCCAAAGGTCCAAAGTATTTAAACTTAGGAATTAACTGTTTCCATATTATCACAAAATAATTGCACATAAGACCAAAAACAAACGATTCACGAAATAATAGTGTATCAAAAATTTAAGAATTACATTCAAATCTATTTTAATTTAAGTAATAAATACTCAAAAGTCTTATTGAGCTTTTAAATTTTAAATGATACCAACATCATTTAAATTTCAATAAGGCTTTTTCACCAATCAAAATCATTTAATAATTGATTTAAAAATAATGTTATATTATAATATGGCATCATCTATGTTGAAAGGATAATAATGTTTATAATTATTTATCTATGATTGGTATAATTAGCTCCACAATGATATAATTTACAGGGAAACATATACATATATATATAGCTCATAGGCAAACACTAAACATGTCATAGTAAACACTAACCATGGAGAAAACATTTATTTTGCTTGCCAAAACTTTTAGCTACTATGTATATGTTATATTTTTAGTTTTATTAGTTTGAACTACACCGTAGCCAAGTGCACTATGCATTTGGTAAGAGGTTGGCTGCAACTTCATACATATTAAATTAATTGTTGGCAGTCACCATAATTTTTGCTTAAATAAAAGCTATCCTTTGCCTTTTCTTGGGACTCCCAAATACACCTATATCAATACTTTACTATTATTATAAATGCAAAAGTGTGTCTGTCTGTTTCTCTGTCTTCATGCCCAATCTGCTGAACTGATTTTGCTGAATTTTGTTATGGACTTAGAATCCCGGGAAAGGACATAAGGATATATTTTATCCCGGGAGAACGTACGATTCGCGCGCGCTAAACGAATTTGATGCAACAGAGCTTCACCAAAACAGCTGTATATTTTTTTCTCTGGGATTGATATTACGGCCATTTTAAAGGTATCTATTATCTAAAGGGTGAACTCTGCTATGAAACAAACCGGTGGTATAGATACGCAACATAGTTGTGTCAATATGAATATGCATGTTATTTTCGATAAATGTAGAGGCCCCCTATAATCCTAATACTTATTGTTCCAACTCTAGGATATCATGACAATCAAAGTAATATCATTTGAAATGGGCCTTTATCAATAGGTATTTCGAATATAATTATTACTTTATTTCCTGTAATGTTAAACACCTGTTCTTTTTTAGATAAAACAAACAACATGTAATGATAGTTGTAAAAATAACGCAAGTCAAATAAAATAAATTAAACAAACTGTGTGGAACATGGTAAAATTTTGCAGTAACACTGGTAAAATTTTTATTAAAAAAGTAAGGAAACACTGTTCCTGCAAAAACAATTAACATTTAGCAATACAACAACAGCATGCATAATTAAAAAAAATATATAAAATATCAGCTGATCCAAGAACAACCAAGCAATTGTTATTAATGAATCAATAATAGTGCGGGAGCCAGATAATTTAAACCTAGCAACAAACAATTAAGCAACACTCAAAAGATGGTTCCAGACCCACTTGTTCCCGCCAATTGTACCAATTAAGACCCACATGCATCAATCATGTCAATTGATATAATGAATCAACATTTGAACATTCATTGTCTGTATATTAATATGATTATTGGTTTTTTAATACATTTCTGTCCAAAAATTGGTATAGGTTTTAACATTAAGCATGATTTACCTGGTAATTTAAGACATAAGTGGAAGAATGGACGCTTTAGTACCGGAAAAATAATTTGAAATTAAAATGATGTAGATTTAATGTGCAGCTAGATACATAAGCTAGAAAGTTAATAAAATCTTAAAATTACAAGTTTTATTAAAAATTTTATGGGAAAAAATTAGTATTTACTCAAAGGTTGTAAAATGTTACTTAATCGGTACTTCCACTTATGTATTCAATTTGGTTTTAAGCTTAGCCTGAATAGGAAATATGCATGATTTTTTATTTTTTCTCTAAAAATCTGTCATTATTGAAAAACAATGCAGTCAAAACCGTTTTTTAATAAAAATGATAAAAACATAGTTACGATGCCTTTAAAGTAGTCAGTAAGGAAGAGAGATCTGTTATTAACTGTAAAGTTACATTAAAATTAACTTGTAGTGATGTCATATTTATGTCATGTTTATTAAGTGGTTTCAATTTCATTTCCTTATTAGGTACAGATTGTTTATTGTAATTTTTTTTGGTGCATGTAGTGTTTGTCTATGCATAATTGCAACACTGAATTTAAGTCATATGAGCATAATTTAAGCTATATTTTTTCCCTTTAAAATGGGCCTGCAGCTGTAGTCCAGAGCCTGGGCAAATTCCTCCTTCTTTTTTATATACCTCCATGGCAAGATGTAATATTATACAAAACTTTATATTTTATAACATATCTAGGATAGTGAGTCATACTCAAGTTATGAGTGGCATGTACAATGTTCACTCAATTTAATACAGAAAACAAGGTCTGAATCACTCTTAACAGATTTAATAAATCACACACAAAATGAACAATGTTATGTACTTATCGGAGAGACTTGTGTACAGAACTGACTTTCATAAACAAGTAATAGGGAGCTTTGCAATGATGCCTAGTTCCAAATTCTCAATAGCAAGAGAAATGTAACATAGGTTCTGTATTTTCCTCCTCAAATTTCTTTTGTTGTCACTGTGGTTCACTATCAGACTACACAGCCATGAAAAGAGGCCAACGTGTTTGTTTGAGAACATTTATATCAAGCGAGTTTACCTTCAGCTAAAGAGCATATAAATAAATACACTTCTACCCTCCAAGGGTATGTTGTTTACATTTTAAATAAGGAACTATAAACTACAATTTGGCAAAAGTATTATAATTATTTCAAAAGATATTTTGTTTTTTAGTTACTAATTTCTATAAATATAATATATTAAAAACTTTATACTATGTATTTATAATTGTAGCACGATTATGATGAAGTTTATTGTCTTTGTAAGGTGAAACAATTCTCATGTTATACAAGGTGAACGGCGATGTAAAATGATTCCACTTTTAGTGTTAATTTTATAAATCTTTGCACATTTGCTTGCAGGTGACAAGCTACTAAAATGCAGTTTTTATTTAATGTTTATACGAAATATGACAAGTAGTCGATAAAATAAAGCACAAAGCGACTTTCTTGTTAATATTTTCAAGCCAATTATTGGGGCGAAACAATAAAATGAAATCTTGACACTTACGTATTCCGACAGGAGGAGCAAAACCAAACACACGTAAATGCTTGAAAAAGATCGCCGGAGTGTTGTCATATTGACCCCGACCATTTTGATCACAAATATACACTTTTTTGCGATTAAAGTTCAATATCATATCATATTAACAAATTTCAGTCCATTAATTTGTTCAACTAATGACGCACTTACGACCGCGGTCCAAATTCGATTGACTTCTTTGACAGAACTCGTCACGCAATAGATTTTGACGTTAATTTTTTTAACATCATGAAGGCTGTTGTGTAAAGGAAGGGTCTAATGTGAGTGCCCGATTCTTAATCCCCTTTTGTTTTACTGCGAACTTGTGAACTTATACCATTATTATATTAGTAATAGCAGATAATTTAGATCTTTTAGTCTACAGCGAAATATTAATAAAAAATTAACAATTCCCTATTTTTCCTGAACATTATACATATATTTTTTATTGGTGACGATTAACAAAACTTGTAAATGTATTTTGTGAGCGCCGAATAGATTAAAGTGCCGCCGCGCTGTACTCTGTAACTAGAAATTACTAACGATAGGTTTTAAATTGGAGTTTCGACGGAATGTGAAAAAGTGATGTTCTATTTTTGTATTTCTTCGCAAAATTTGTGTTGTTTAATGCGTTATAGTAAAAGAATATCAACTATCAAATATTTCATATCATGCACAAGTGTAAGAGAGTAATGCAACTTCAAGGAACGTGCTATTTTATGTATCCCTCTAAAACTCCATTCGAAATTTTAGTAAAGCGTTTATTAATTATCTGACTTGACGCTTTGAACGACGTTTTACCCCGACTTTGACGAGACTTTAGACGATGTTATGTAACGTTGCTATTTGCTAAAAATAATATTGAAAGTTGGAACAAGGAAATTTATTTCCCGTCTTTATTTGACATTGCCCATGGTTATACAGCCATAGTGCGATATAAAGAATCTTAATTCCTAACTTTATTAAAGATATTATCTTTATTAAAGATAAACTTAAGAATTAAGATTTAAGATATTAATCTATAATCTATTAGATAAGCTTTCAATCCAATAAGTAAATAGTAATTAGTAATAATCTTTATTTGTGTTTTAATCTGTGGGCAAGAAAGCGAAGTAGTATATATTATACCCTTTATTTGTGAAGCGAAGATTAAAAAATAATATTATCCACCGACCAGTGACCACCAGTCACCAGTCACCACACATTTAAGTAGTACGTAGTAATCTATGTTATCCACACTCTGATACTGGCAACTCCTAAACGGGGAGGCATACGCCAAGAAGAAGAAGAAGAAATAACATTAGAAATAATAATATGTTTTTGAGTCGGATATTAAATATTTAACAGTTTAAACTTTACTCTGTGATAAACTTTTAACTTGAGCGAGTTTTTTAACACAAATTAAGCGTACAGTGTATGTCATCAAAATAATAAACTTAAAACATTACCAATGGAAGATAAGAAAAGACGGAGATGTACGTATGCGACAGTTCACCAAAAGAGGAAACTTATCGAGTTAATGGCGAAACATCCTGAATTAGTATCATATAAAGTAACACAGGATTTCAATTACAAAGATTCACAAAAGCTGTGGCGGGATATTGCTAGCGAAATAAATGCTATACCAGGTGCAAGGAAAACTTGGAAGTTATGGAGGAAAGTAAGTCCCATCTTTTAAAATGTAAACCGGCGTAAAACAGCGTTGCTCTGCGTTTCGTCCTGTCAGTGAGCTTATTGGAGGCCCTACTGTAGATCCTGTATCCAATTTCTAAAGCTTCTGATGCTACAAGTGTCCACTGGTGGCAGCAGATGCTTTCCGGTGCCGCTTCTTCCTGCTTACCCCTTAATTTGTTAAAAAAAATATGTTAATGAAAGGCTAACTCCTATTTTACAGACATGGCATGATATACGCTCAAATTATAAGAAGAAGCAGGCTCTTTCAAATGGAGACCTAAAAATAACAGAAACAACACTGACACCTGCAGAACAAGAGGTGTTGGGGTTAAAAACTGTATCACCAAGCTTTGAATATCAAGATGGTACTGAATTTATTACGATGCCAGATGAAAATGATCAATTATCAAATGAACAACAATCAACAGCATCTCTGAGTGAAACAGAAGTAATAGATCCAAGTGTTTTTGATTTTTCTCAGCAACAGAAAAGGAAAGTCAAAATGAAAAATGGCCACAAAAGTCACCACAATGATTGTGCCATAAATTGTGAATTAATAGCTGTCCAAGAACAAAGAAAAGTCCAGATCAAAGAGGATTACCTATCATTCAAAAAAGACTATTTGCGACAAAAGCTTTTATTGCTAAAAGAACAGACGGAAGCTCTTAAAAGTATTGCTAAGGAATTGTGTAATTAAAAGTACTTTTATAGTGTACTATTTTTATTTTAAGTCTACCGATATACATACGAGGCGCAAAATGTGATCAAGGGTACCCTCATCTAGACCACACTCACAGAGAGAATTATCCTTGACCTTAACTTTAGCAAGGAACACTGGTGTACAGCAATGACCAAGTCTAGCCTGGCAAATTGTTGAACATATTGATTTGCTGCACTGAGAATATTTAAAGAACCATGGTCTCACCAGTATGTCACCTTGGATATCAAAGTAGTATTTCCCTTTTCTGGTACTTGAGCTGGTCCATTCAATGTTCCATTTGTTAAAAAGCTGAGATTTTGCTACTGGAATGAAATCCTCACAGTAGAGTTGGTAATGACTGAGTCCACCTGATGTAATACCTGGCATAATCATCCACACTCTCATTACCAATGATTTCACTATGACCAGGTATCCATGCTAACACAACATGGATATTGCGGACACAGCACTTAAGAAGAAGCTGTCTACTACTACCACTTTATTAAATAGCACGGCCTACCTGCCCACCACCCCCCCCCCCCATACCCTTATGACTAAATAATAAATACACGTTTTATCCGTTAACGTTGCTAAAGTTTTTTTTTTTTAATTTGGTTTTCCCGCTTTTACTTGACATTGGCCATGGTCAAATAGCCGTAGTGTCATATAAAGAAAAATAAATTATAAAAAAAGTTCAATAAACATGGCTTATTTTTATCTTTGCATTATTTCGAAACTAGTAAATTTTGCACTTTTTTGTTCATAATTTGATTTAGTACTTTTAATACTAACCTAAAACAATTCAAGTGTCATAGAATGTACAAGACGTGCTTAACAAAACGATAAATTATGAGTCACCAATTATATTGTGGATTTGTTCGTCCGCAATCGCAAACACAACAGAAGGAAGTAACTGAGCAGCAACGTATTAACGGAGATGAAGCCCGAAAATTTTATCTAGAAGCAATAAATACTGTTTCTCAAAAATATCCTTTGAAGAGCTCAAAACAGAAGACTCGAATCCCCCAAAATAAAACAAAACGACGGCTGTCTGATGTAGAAATATCAAATAATAACTTGTTCTCATTTGCACAGAATAATGATTTAGAATCACTTCGGGAAGCTTTAAATTACAATCCTGATAAAATTAACATTTTGGATGATTACGGTTGGAGCTTACTCATGATAGCTTGCCAAGCCTGTTCTCAAGATTGTGTCAAAGAACTCTTAAGTCGTGGAATTGATGCTGACATTAGAGACAAAGCAGGAAACTCTGCAAGGACCTTAGTCATAAAAAACAACAATGTTGCACTAGCTACATTGTTGTTAGAACACACAAATAATACTAAAAGTAAAACAAAAACTGAGGCACAAGAGAGTATGCCAAAAGTGAAGTGTAATGAAAAATATGAGTGTAGTGTTTGTAAAGAAACATTTCCAGATAAACAGAAACATCTGTCATCAACAGTTCATAATATTAATGCAAGTAAAGGAAAGAAGATACCAGCAAACTATGTCATACCCACATCAAACAAAGGTTATCAGATACTCCTGAAAAGTGGTTGGGACAGAGATACAGGGTTAGGTCCTAATGGTATAGGAAGAAAGTGCCCCATAAAGGCTGTTCAAAAATATGATAGGACAGGCCTTGGGCATGACTATGTAAAAAACTCTGACACGATCAAAAAATTATCCGATTACAAGCATTTTAAAAAAATACAAGCAAACAATTATAGAAGAAATAAAAAGTTTGAAATTGATTTCAGAAGAGAATTTTATTAGGTAATTTTTTATTACATAGAGGAAAAACAAAATTGCTAAGGACAATAACATAACATAGCATGGCAAGGATTATTTTAAATCTCTATGTAATAAATCTTTAATGCTTTGAAGAATACTTATGTTGAGTTTAATACTCAAAAAAATAAAAGTTTGTCTGTGATGACTGTATATTTCTTAGCACTTTTCCCAAATAATTACCTGTTACAGTGTTCATCATAGACCAATTAATTTCTCTATGGTATAATTCAATGATAGTTTAACCATAGATTAACCATATAAGGAAATGTTTAAAGCGCTGCTCCACATTTGATTACTCTAGAACATTTTCAAAGTAATTACTGATATTACTTTGTACAAGACAATAATAAAAATTCAATGTGCTAAAACAGGTTTTCCTCATAGTGTGTAGAATAATTGACCGCAATAACAAAACATTTCTTAACAATTATTTGGACATATTTCAATAACAATGTGATCACAACATGATTTACTATAACAACTATAATTTGCATGAATACAGAGCAATAAGAATATTTAGTTACATATTATCATAAAAATTCTTGTAATGTAAATATACAAAAATAATTTCTTCACAAGTTAAGGTTTTATTACAATTTCTTCAATTTCTTACTTTATACAATTTCTACTTAAAATTACTTTTTACATTGTGCTTATACATTTCAAATAATATGTAAAGTATCAAAGGTTTGGTGCTACCCAGTTGAGGAAGTTCACAGCTAGCTCAAAACCAACAAAACAAGCTGCATTTGCAGGGAATGCTCTAATCATAACTGGAGTTACACCTTTATAGAGAGCTAAGGGACCTTCACGCTCCATTAGTTGTTTGAAGACATCTCTCATGCCTTTGGGATATGTGCCTTCTGGGGCAGTTTGTAACCTGCTTTTAAGGACATCGGCTGGCATTCCTACCAGCCAGTTAGCTATACCGGCACAACCTCCAGCAACAATAGTTGCGACCATCTTCATTTTCGCGCTAGCTTCTTCTGGCACTAGTACCTCTTTAACCCATTCATATGTCATAAAATACATTCCACTAGCAGGCACATCTCTTAAAATAGTAGCTACACTACCTTTGTATATGCTCCTCATTCCACCCTCTGCATACAACTGCTTGGCACAGTCGACCATGCCACTATATTTTTGTGGTGCATTGCCACCCTGCTGAATCTGAAGTAGACACTTTATTCTCTCACCGGGTGCCATTATAGAAGTAGTGAATATACCAGAGAATGCGCCTGCCGCGAACAGTTCCGGTTTCGTCAAAACTTGATTTTCGTCTGATTTAATTAACTTTTTACCTAGTCCGAAACCGAAGAAGCTGATAGCGAAGATAGGCGCTACTCCTGTTAACGGTGCGGACATTCCTTTGTACAGTCCTCTAAAACCTTCCTTTTGAATCGTTTTCTTAAAGCAATCCCATGTTCCCGCATACAAGGCCGACTCCCCAGGTTTGGGCAGCGGCATAGTTTGTAATCTTACTTTTATCGTGTCCATGGGATGACCTGCCAAAACAGTACAGACTCCGCCAAAACCACCACTTAAAAAATATTTTACAGGGCTGCTGTTTTCAGACATTTTTGGTTTATTTTATTTATCAGGAAGAGAAAGTGTTATCGACACAACAAAAGTGGACACTTTTAAAAATTATCAAATCAAAAATGTCAAAGTCCAACTTGCCCCACAGATTAATATTGCCCAAGAATGCAAACTTGCCCAAGAATGTTAATAAACGTCAATTTGACGATATAAGGCTTAGTCTTCACTATCTTTAATCTGATGAATGCAGCTGAGTTCTGACTGCTGACATTTTGCAGCCTGCAGGTGACGAGTCTCAGCGTTGTGTTTTGAGTCTGCTTATAAATTAATTTCTGGATATAATTGACACCTGAGGTACCTTACATTCACGTTGCATGTAGTGCGAATCAAACTGCCTGACTCCTAGAAAAGTAGAAACCTGCTGTGGGTATGGGAGCCTTCTACTACAGTCTACACTTGTGTAATCTGTACCTTATAATTATCTAATACGTTATACGTAGTATGTACGATAACGAGAAGGAGGGGGTTTTGGCGGGGATTTCAGAAAGTGACGTTGTGTGTTTTGTATTTTTTGTTAAATTTGTGTTATTTCGGTGTTTAATGTGTGATAATGGTAAAATATCGAAT
>JAOTAV010056387.1:0-15420 GCA_026546445.1 Cyclargus thomasi
TAAGCAATTCTCACATCCCCTTGAATGCCGACAGAAAACTTCGTCAAAATCGTCCTGTCTGCGTACGAAGTCGCGGGAAAAAGCTAGTTAAAAATAAAGGGGGACTCTTACAAACCACAAGTTTTACCTGCGTTATTTAGTTGCGAATTTATTTCATTACTAAAAGCTATATTGTGCCCGCGGCCCTTCGTTGGAATTAATAAGGGTAGAATTTATCGAAATCTTTTTTGAACAGATTGAAATTTGGCATGCAGTTATGTCATAAGCATAACTGCATGCCAAATTTCAGTGCGATCTGTCCAGTGGTTTCGACCGTGCATTGATAGATCACTGTGTCAGTTAGACAGTGAGTCACTTTTGAGTTTTATAAATTTAGATTAATTTAAACTAGCACAATGTAAGTACGAACGGTATCTCGTTAAGTTGTCAATAGCTTAAGTAATCAATTGCCTTAATTTGGATTCCCTTTAAGGCCACTGGAATCTCAATGAAAGGCAAGCTATGCCCTACAAAGGAAAATTAACTAACATAACATTGTCCACAAATAAGTACGTGTTTACACATATTCGCGGATACTATTGGAAGCTACACCTGAATAGGTTAATAGTCGACACGAAGAGCATTTGTGGTTGTAATTATCATAATTTAATTCAGAGCCAGACTGCGGATCTAAGTAATTCGATCGCGTTATATCAAACGTCAAAAGCCAGGTCACTGCTCTCATGGAAATTACTTTTTTTAATATAAAAATAAGGGGGCAAACGAGCAAACGGGTTACCCGATGGAAAGCAGCTACCGCCGCCCAGAGACACTCGCAACATCAGGGTTGCATGTGCATTGCCTGCTTTTTAAGACGGAATACGCTCTCTTGAAGGTTTGTAGGTCGTAGCGGTTCGGAAATACTGCTGGTGATAGTTCATTCCAGAGCTTTACTGTATACATATTCCGACTAAATGACGTCGGTCCGTCAACTGGCAGCTACTCAATTTTTTCAAAAGGTCATTTTACGAAATTAGCTAGCATTCTTCCTTATGACCAATTTCATCAAAAGTAATCCAGTAGTTTCTCAAAACTGCGCTGTGCCGAAGCTTATAAAATAATATGAGAACATTTTAGGTACTTTTGTGGCATAAGAACTATTTATTTATCTTGAGACTCAAAGTAATTAGTTGTTAATAGGTGGTAATTATCTCAACTCGATATCAGCTGAACCAGGAAATGAATTCCAGGGATGGCTCATCATCGTCATCTTCAAAACTTTTAAAATATTAGCATAGAATGACTATTTAAAAGTATTCATTGGCATACTACATTTTATTTAGACACTTCAATAAATAGCAACCATTTTATAGCATTTTTGTGACTTTAACCGCATTATTTCGATATGTGTAGATGTGGACGACAGAATAATTAATGTATGCGTCAGGCGCAGCCCCTGAGTGGCCACACTGTACACTATAACTAATTCTGAATGCTATCTGCCCGCTTGACACTTGAACCACAATATAAATAATATAATAGTAGGCAATTTACAGCATGAAGCCGCTTTCAAGCGCATATTTTAGCGTGATTATAGATAGCTTTAAACAAAAAGTTTAGTCGATTAATTTTTAATACTTGTAGCGTTGAGCAATTTATATTTAAAATTCTCACCCGTTGTGCTTTTTAATATTAAATTTTACATAATTATTACTTTTTCATAATTCATTTTTATAATTATTTTTTACTTTTCCACTTGTTAAAATCGGGTTCCTTCTTTTGGCTTTACCATAAATAAAATGATAGAAAATAAACGATCACCTTAAGTTTCTACCAGATCTATTCTACTGTATGATTTTTACACTATGCTTGAACAGTGACATAAATCACAACCTTCTGAGTTCGGCAATAAACTAAGCTATCTATGACTTTATTATTTGATTTAAGGTCCGGTAAGAGGCTATAAGACGATATCGAGGGTCTGCTGTCGGAAACGTGTAGGTTATTGATAGCTACTGGAATACAAACTGTTTTTTAAGATGGTATTGCTCCTCCACATTGGCCAATAACGGTTGACGTGTGGAGGATACATTATACTGTGATCATCAAAAATTGATTTTAATATGTTACAGATTTAACTAGACTAGTGGCCGCCCTATAGTCGAAATTCGACCATTTAGTGCGTAGGCCGGGGTTGGTTCTCGAATTACACACACAGATGAAAATCAGTATTTATTTAAAATAATTACAGGCCTTTAATGCCATTAAATCCACAAAATAAAACAAATAAAATTTAAAGTTCAACAGAAATAGTTTTGACAAACAAAGAAAATTAGCTCTAGTCGAGTCGGTATCGCGCGGGAATCTGGCGGGGGCGCCTCGGGCGCGTAACATGTCGCGACGTGCTCGGTCGGCTTTCCGAAATATCCCGAGCGTGCGAGTGAGAGGGAACGACTAGTGTTGCACTTGTTATAACCATAAATTTTTTAATCCATCGTATAGTGGACGTATGAAAATAAATCTATTTTGGTTGCGCGGTTTTCTCATATTATATTATTATCATTCTCATATTATATTATATACTCATATTATACATTGGCTAAATTGTAAAAATTAAATTTCACACAAAGACATACACTACACACATACACACGAACACACTCACACATAAGTCTGTGGAAATAGTAACTCCTCTTAAGTCTAAGTTATTAAAGTTTAAAATTATGTTGAATCAATGGATACAAAAAATAAGTTAAGGTTTAGGTAGGCCTGGAGATCTTTATTTCAGGCTGAGCCTAGTTTAGACTCCAGATCTCCCACAAGTTACAACAATATTAGTTGTAGCAATTACCTTTGTGTTCCTTGTAATTTGTGGAGATAAATAAATGATTATTATTATTAAATAAATGATTATTATTATAATATTATTTTAGTGACCAACTCCTAGCTTTATCATCACATCCTAAACACCATGTATCTGAGGAGTACTTGGCAAGACGTTAGACAATTTTAAATATCCAAACTCGTACATTGAGGCGTACGTTGTTTCAACTCTAAGATGATATGACTATTGAACGTCTTCCAGTTTCGTCATCAGACTAAGGTCTATTTTTCACAAACACCCTCAACCAGGGACGAGAATATTGCGACCGGATAAAATGAAACTTTATGATGTAGACTACAGGTTTCATTTTCCTCTACGCCTTTAATGAAGGCGACGACATCGACGATAAAGCAATGTCGCAAAAAAATAAAACTTATAGCCTAGATCATAAAGTTGCATTTTATAGGGCCGAAATGATCTCGTTATCGGTTGACGGTTTTGGTGGACAAACGGCGTAAGGGCCTGTTTCACCGCTCACTGATAGTTTCTGTTAGGCTATCCACAACTTTTTTTACAGATTCTATATACAACTTCTGTCAAATAAAATTGTTGATAGACTATCTGTAAGCAGTGAACCCTAAGTCTTTCAATTTAAAGTATAGCATTTTCCTGAAAACATTTTAAAAATTCTGAAATTCTTATGCCGATCTTACTATTTAGTGCAATAATTATGCAGAATTCAGATTAAAAATACAGTCGTGTGAAATTGTCCCTGCAAATGAATCACGAGTACCTCTCAAACTGAAATAATCTTCTTCGATTCGCTAAGTATCCGCTTAGTTTCTATCTTCCAACTTAATATAAAAGAAAAAGCTGTTAATGTACTACCGAGAATTCGTTTTCGTTGTTCCACTGTAAAGACTACAACGAGAACAACGTATTTTCACACTTGAAAGGAAATGAAATTGAACGAAACAGTTGATAAGGAAAGATTCAACAAAGATACTGTGAAATGTTGAGCAGCTAGAACTAGTGGACACAATTTTATTTTTCCCAACATTATTCTTTGCTCGGATACAATGCGAGTTACGATGTATGTGCTATTTATGTTACGGAGTGTACTAAAGATTTTTCCCTAGACGATTTCTTACCTCGACTGTGACTTGAACCCTTCAATCAAATATTATAAAGATTCACAGTTGACGTCTAAAACGTGGCACCGGCAAACCCGCGGTTAAGCGCTATCCCGCTCCTAGTCGCTCCGGGACCACGATTTTAACCTTTGTACGATTGTGAGTTCAGACTGGTTAAGTTAAGTTTTATTTTTCAATTCACTTGATTTTGATTTATGTTGTTTTGTGTCAGATAGTCTTGGTGTCATTGTTTTATTCAATTATGAAGGGATCTGTGCATTTAATTATTATTTGGTCGAAGTTTAAACCGGCTTAAAAATATTTTTGAAGTGCGGTATTCATTTACTTTTTTTTCTTCAAATAAAAATGTAATTTATAATCCATACTAATACTATAAATGCGATGCGTGTATTTATCTGTCTCACTGTCTGTAACCTCTTCACGCACAAATCGAAGGATCGATTTTGCTGATCTACTAATTACCGACACCAGTTACTGACTTAAAGTCAATCTGCATCAACCTTTATATTAGATAACCTTCAAAAGGCGAGCGTATTTTCCCTTAAAATGCCGGAAACGCACCTGCTACTCTTTAGATGTTGCTAGTGCCTATGGCAACGGTAGTTTTCCATCAGGTAACCCGTTTACTCGTTTGCCCCCTTATTTTATAAAAAAAAACAACAATAAAGTACTTTCAAACAAAACACATTAGGCAAACTATGGTTATCCACTAATCTATGTAAAAAGCTTTCATAAATATACACGTCAATATCATCGTAGAATAAGTAATGAGAATAGACTTTTAACTCCCAGACCGGTTTCGGTGGCGGTGACCGGTTTCATTGAAACTAGGCCTGTTACGCAAGAGTAATTTTTTATAGTGCCCGAGTGTGTGCGCAGTACACAAGAGCACTCTCTCTTCGTTTACTCTCATAATCCAGTGGGACGGATGACCGACACGATTGCGAGAGATTATGCGCAGGACCTACTTTTTACATGCCCATACGAAGCATTGACTATTTTACTTGTCTGAAAGCCAGGTGATCAGCCTGCGTTGCCATAACCAAACTTGGAAATAACATGTTTTCAAAACGGGAATCGAACCCACGACCCCCAAGTCAAGAGCAGAGCTCTGTATTACTAGGTCACGGAGGCGTCGAAAATGACATACGGCAATAACTGTTGTGTAGCGATGACACGCGACACTAGTATAAGTCTTTACTACCAACTTTTTTTTACTATTTTTTTACTGCCAACTTTACCGTTGATTGATTATAAAGGCATGTGCATGGGCTAGTGGGGTAATTTTAACCTCTTATATGTCAAAACGACAAAAATCCACTATTTTAATTTTATTTTTTTAATGTACCCAGTGCCACTTGCGCTATCAAGACGAATCTAACGATACGCTAAAATCCATCAAGCTTTTCAGGCTGCAGAGCGTGCCGAACAATAATACTGTATACATACATACACACACACGTACATACATACATACATACATACATAGTCTCAAAAAATATTACCTTGCTTCTGGCGCAGTCAGGTAAAATGTTAAATAATAAAAAATAAACCAGTATATGTAGTCATCTTCAAGGCACCGTTTTTGTGACAATATTACTAAATTGGATAAATATTCCGTTATCTGTAAAATGAAAGAAAAGAAATTAAATCAGCCACAAACGGCGAAATAAACGTCTTCATAATTGCAAGGAACATGTTATAATATTTAACCTAGGATTAACTTTCACTTACTGGCACAAGTGGGAAAAATAGGTCATTACAATATTATGTAGGTAGGTTAAACATTCATGAAACCCAAAGGCGCAAAAAAGGCATGATTTATTATTCCAAATTAGTTTTAGTTTCATTCCGTTAAAATAATAGACCCCGTGTTGAAAGGGTCAATGTTTTTATAGCTAAGCTTCACACCGTTTGGTATTATTCTGCTTTCTATAGACCCTTATGTCAAAGGAGTAAGGGTTAGTATTATCTAAGTTCTGATGTAATTTAACTGAAAACGGACTAGACGATGTTTCGTTTTGAATTTGGGACGTTGCCGCGTGTTTTGTTAAAACTGGGACACTGGATCCTTTGAAAAGAGAACAAGTTTTGGCAATGCCAATTTATAAAGATGCAAGCTGCAAGAAAACGTAGTATTAATCATTGATTTCACTTTATTGATACAAATCTATAACATATCACGTGGGCAGTAAAATGCTAAATTTGCTGTAATGTATTAAGAGAAAAAAAGCCTTGGGTAAAAATAAAAATATAATAATTTAACAGAAAACATTGCGAACGAAGTTTCGAGAGAATAATATTGAAGATGTAAATATTGTATTTCAATGTTTGATTTTCTAATCCATACTGTAATTAGAAAAGTGCGTTAGGCTTTAAGGAATAGGCTGAGAAGGCAGATTGAAAAGTAACATAGGCATCCTTTAGTTTTAGTTCGAATGTCATATTCCCAAAATATTCGTAGTTTTGAGCGATAAGGGAATTTAAAAAAGATTGGGCAGGGGCACCTAAATACCAATTGCTCCTTCAGATCGTATCCAGCGAAGGGCCGCTCGGACTATTGATTGCCATAGTGTTTCAAACAAAAACAAGCTGGACCTCCTGGAGTTGCGCCGAGATGTAGCTTCGCTCTGCATCTTTTATAGATTTTATCACGGGGAGTGCTCAGAGGAATTGTTCGGAATCATTCCACCTGCAACTTCTCGCCGTCGACCTACGCGAAAAATTTACCATCCATATCGTCTTGATAAATGACAATCTTCCACAGTACGATTTTCGCGTAAGTTTCTGCCTCGCACAGTAAAACCCTAGAATGAACTATCATCAGCAGTATTTCCGGACCGCTACGACTTACAAACCTTCATGAAGAGAGCGTATTCCATCCTTAAAGGCTGGCAACACACATGCAATCCTGATGTTGCGAGTGTCTATGGGAAGTGGTAGTTGCTTTCCATCAGGTAACCCGTTCGCTCGTTAACCCCCTTATTTTTGTATAAAAAAAATCTGAGCGTACTATTCGCTCGTGTACTTTTTTGCGGAAAGAGAACATACCTCCAGCAAATAAAATCCACACGTTCCGTGAGGTCGTATAAGAAAAGTTTACTTGTTAAAAGTAGAAACGGAGTTTAACAGCTACACGTCTGTGGGCACGCGCGTAGGTTAGAAATATTTTACACGAGCTGCACCTTGTTTTGTTCAACTAAAAACTAGATTTTTCCTACAACTTTGCTCGCGTAAAATATAAAAATTACGCAACAATTTTTCGGTATTCGTTAGAGAGTAGAGCTCCAGATCTGGAGACTTTTGATCAACTGTCACCAACATTGTATGTATGAAACATATAAAAATGCTATTTTTTAGGGTTCCGTTCCGAATGGTTATAAATGTGACCCTATTACCTAAGATTTTGATGTCTGTCCATCTATCTGTTTGTCCGTTTATCTGTTCACCGGTCTGTCACCAGGCTGTATCTCAAGAACGGTAATAGCTAGAAAGTTGAAATTTTCACAGAACACGTATTTTTATGGTTGCTATAACAACAAATACTAAACATGAAATAAATTAAATATTTAAGGGTGCCTCTAGAACTACAAGTATATTTTTGTTATTTCCTTCCTTGGTAGAAAATTGATAAATTCGACACCCCAGTTATCGGCGGCTTCGTTGAGCGGTCTAAAGCACTGGCTTAAGTTTGAAGGAGTGTGGATTCAAATCCCATTCCCTAATTTTTCGTTTTTATCTTTCTTTCATGAATTGAAAACGTTTTTAAAAATTTAAAACTTTCAGAAATACATTTTCCCAATTTTTGCTCTGTACTGGTACGGAAACCTTCTCGCATAAGTCTAACTCGAACTTGGCCGGTTTTTGTTATAAGCACTAAGCTTTGATTTTGCACCGAGTACACCAAATACAAACGTTACAGAATTGTATTTACCTTTATAATATTCTGTTGATTATGGTCCAAAACTTTCAGTTTACCTTCTGTTTTACATTCAAAATCTGTTAATGAACTCGTATTTACGAATTACTGCATTTAGCAAATAAGTTGGTAGCTACAAAGGACGGCTTAGAAAGTAAATACAAACGTAAAATGCTTTAAATAACACTACTACTTGAATATCTATACCTCTATACTAATAATACTGAAGAGTTTGTTTGTTTGTGTGAACGCGTTAATCTCAGGAATGATTCAGGGAGACCGAAATGGGAAAACACTTCTTGTGTAGGATAGTCCATTTATCGAGAAAGGCTATAGCCTTCCTCGATAAATGGACTATCTTACTAGCCTATAGGCTATATAACATCACGCTACGACCGATAGGAGCAGAGAAGTAATCAAAAAATGTTGTAAAAACGTAATAATTTATAGTTTCACGCGGGCGTGGTCATGGGCAACAACTAGTTTTCAAATAATATTTTAAGGTTTATCACAATAGAACCTTTCAAGTTATCTAAATGCCCGTCGCATTTCGTATCTAACTATTTAGCATTGTTCACTAGTTTTTTCCCGGGCCTTCAAAACATGAAATCGAAAATCACGTAAATATATCGATTTTTCGGAAACATTTTGTTTTTCTTACATCAAATTTTCTTCATATTTTCAACTCTTCTCTTTAACTCCATGCCAAAAATGGAGTCGACTAATTTCACTAGGACCTGAAGAAAAGACAAATAAACACACTGTCATTCATAATGATAACATGGACTTGCATTTCTGCTTATAATAAAAAATTATGAGTACTCTTATGATGTTTTCAGAGCTTCAAGTATCTACACGTACGAGAGCACTCACATCCAGTCATTACATTTAACAAAGCCTCTTCTACCCTCTCATGAGAATTGGAACATAAGGCGCACAATTTCAACTGTTAAGAAGTGAGCAAACACAATTATTACGCTATTGTATACTGTATTTGCTAGTGATAAAAATGCTCGAATTTTATTTGACGAGGTGGAAAATCCCATGTATAGTGTTGAATAATCCATTGCTATGTTCAGAGCTGGTTGGATCGTTTTTAGAGCTCCGTTCCCAAAGTGTGAAAACGGGACCCTATTACCTAAGACTTTCATCTCTGTCCGTCTGTATGTCTCCAGGCTGTATCTTCAGCTAGAGAGTTGAAATTTTCACAGAATTTGTATTTCTATTGCCGTTATAAAATTAAAATAAATACAATAAATAAGAGGGACTTTCATACAGTAAACGTGATCTTTTTATATTTCTTTCTCGATATCAACAATGGCAACAGGTAGGCACTTGAAATTTTCACAAAATACTAAGTTTATATATATAAATATTATATTTTACTGATCAGTAATAAAATTTAAGAAAAATTAATAATGAACGTAAATATGTAATACAAAAAACACAATTTTTTCCTGTGCTTGCTCTGATAGACCTATGGTACGGTAGCGCGAGTCCAACTCGCATTTGGGCGATTTTTTTGTTGAAATGTGCACTTGTTAGAAAAAGAAGTGCATATAAAGAATTTAAGTTTAAGTAGTTTTTATGGATAAGCTAGCTTAATGTTTATAATATTGTGTTTTAATTTTTCATTTTTTCTTAAGTAGTCAAAAGCTTTTAAGTGATCAGGCACCCTCACCTGCAAGAAACTACCATCTTTCAGGGACATATTTTGTAACATTAGCTTTGCAAGTGCGTTGCCGGCCTTTTCATAAAGCTTTCTTTCATGCTATGGGAATAGAGAAAAAGATTAGGAAACGACATAAAGGAATTTGGTTAAGTGGTGGATCCATAATGTTCCCTATGCTAGTCTCTCTTCTTGAAGGTTTGCAGGTCGTGATGCCTCGGAAATACTGCTGGTGAGAGATCATTCCCGTAATATTATATGATTTCGCGTAACCGGCGTTTAACACTGCCACTCATTAAGGCTTATACATGGGCTAGAGGGGTAAGTTTAATCTTAAGTCGTAAGTCAAAACGATAAGCACATTAGCCAAAAAAGATATATGTTATAGAATGATCTCCAGTTTTTCATTACTAGCGAGGATTTTTTTATTAAGCTTATAGATAATCAGGAAAAAATATACCGTGACCATCGATTTTTTGTAAAAAACTGTATAAACTACTAAACTAACCGGTTAAGTTGAACGATTATTTTCTACAATACAATACAAGTAACACTTTAATTCGTAAGGAGGAATTCTTGTTTCTTGTTTTTATTAATTATATATTAGTTATTTTCCGTTAGCGGGGGGAGATCTTTGCAATTCCGAATGTATGTTTAAAGCCGTTGGCGCCTGTATTCCCCATAAGGTGATGTCGATGGAGAATTTCTCACGTAGGATGTTGGTGAAAAGGTGTAGGTGGCATAATTTGAAAAAGTTTCTCATCATCATCATCCAGTTCTTGCTAAAATTAATTAACGGTAAGTCCGTTTTCACAATGGATTCACGTTTCAGACTACGTGATCGACCCTCGGCTAGTCGCATTATTTATAAGCCTGGTTTTGTGAGCGTAAATTTCAATTTAAGGTTGCTTTTTTGTTACTTTTCTGTATTCAGATAAATTGATTTATTTAGGCAATAGATGGAGCTTCATAATTTCTTCGGCTTACCTTAAACCACAGAGACACAAAATTTAATTAACAATAATATTTACGGCCTGTTTCACCGCTTACTAATAAAGTTTTTGACAGATTCTCCACACAATATCTATTAAATAAAGTTGTGGATACTGGATAGACTATATGTTATAGGCCATTATATGTTTTATTTAAATACCAGTTACGTTGGTAACGTAAATAGTTTCGATTATTGCATTTTTAGTGCATTTATTGCATTGCAGTGATTTACACTCAGCTCGGTGGAGCAGGCAAGTGAGCAAGGAAGTGGGCATCGCGAAAATGTACACGGATCACATGCACATCGCATGCGCATGTTATGTCGGAAGCGCTGCCAAGGTCAAGATCTCACTACAGAAAGACTTTCACCGACCATCATATTTGCAGCAATATTTGCGGTAGCTCGAGTGGCTTAACCTAAATAAAACTTTGCGTCTATGAACACTCTCCTTATGGATTTACCTAATCATACCGTATCGCAAATTTATCCTGATTTATTACCACTGTAATTCTCGTTTTTATTAATACAAGTATGTTGCAGTCAAGGGTTAATTAATAATTGCTTCTAACCCACAAACAAAGGGTATTTAAATATGTAACGGACATTTCCCTACCGAACACAAATAAACCACAACGAACGGACATATTTCAAAAATTATACGGAATTATGTACATGGGTAATGTCCTTTTTTATCCGTGTATATTATTCTGTCCATTGAAATATAATATATTATGGAATGACAATTTTTCGGAGTAGCTATTGCCCACGACTACGTCCGCGTGAAACTGAATACATTATCTCGTTTTTAAAACATTTTTTGATTACTGCTCGGCTCCCATTCGTTGAAGCGTGATGTTATTTAGCCTATATTCGATAGCGACTACGTAAATTTTTAGTGTGGTAATTTTAGTTCCGCAAGTTACCGCTAGAGGCGCTGTAATTTATTTTATACCAAAATGTACGTAGTCGCTATCAAGTACGAGTATCAACAAAAACTATAACTTCAAACCCATGGTAAAGCCACTGGTAAACCTCGTGTAGACGTTCCCGAAATTTGTTTTTTTTTGACGTGACAACATCTTATAATTCGATAGAGCTGGCTGCATGCACGAAAAAACATGACTCATGCGGCGTTACCTCTCTCTGAGGCGTTCCGTTTAAGGCTTGGAGTGCAAGCGAGAGCGCGGAACATACAAATCTTTTAAACAAATGAAATTGAAATTTTCTTTTGAAAAATGCTACCATTCCATTAGTATTTTATTAAGACGTTGTCACGTTCAACTATCGTCTGTAAACCGACTTTACAGACAACCGATTTTTATTTTCATTCTGAATTTTATAAACACAAGTACAATGTTTAACTAAAGTGCGGTGTTTAACTAAACCAATTTGAAACCATTTTTTGATGTACTTTACTCTTCTCGAGCATAGTATTTCGGTGGTAATGACTTTTTTAATCCGTGTACGTTTTTATTTGGCCTTTTACGAGCGGAGTTGCCCTCAGTCGGGCGGGTGAGTGACAAAAATTTGCCATTTATTCATTATCCGGATTAGACCCAAACAAACGCGCGCTTTTATGGAATTTCGCTTATTGCTTGACCAAATAATCGCGTTGGGGACCAAAATTATGTGTTCCCTTAAATTACGCTGGTTAAGGCTCTTACACATTTTACCGATTAATAGAATGGAATATTAATAATATGCAATCAGGAAAGTTTGCTATAAGCTTCACGGAACCTAAGACCTTTTCAACGAATACAAAACCGTCCAATTTGGTTTGTGCGTTCTGGAGTTATAGCGCCAGAAAGGAAAATCTGATCTCTTTATATAATAGATAAATTCTCTGTACGAAATTTCAAACAGAAAATAAATCTTTTTTAAGAGTGCGCAAGCACCCAAAGGGTATAAAAGGAACTCTTATACAACAAACGTCTTTATTTAACGGTTTCGTTCTATTCATACTAGATGGCGCAGTATGTCTACATCGCGCTATCGATGCTTTGCCGAGAACGAATCAACATGTTCAACTTTCATAGTGTCGATTTCTTGACTTTCAGCATTCTACCAGTACGGAACCCTTCGTACGCGACTCCAACTTGTGCTTAATCGGTACTTTCAACAATCCCATAAGAAGTTTCCTCGTACCTCTCACTTAGCTGAATTCAGGAAAGTGTAACAGGTGTTTTGATATAACCTTAATATTTATGAGGCTGAAATGTCAACGCAAAGTAAAATGGAAGACTTAAGTCTCTAGTGCCCTTTACATCTGTTAAATAATTACGAGCTGTTTTGTGTAATACGCTCAAACATAATATTATTATATCAGAAGGACAGGAAGGCAAACTCATAATTATAATTTATGAGATACTAGCTTTTTCTTGTCTTTTATTATAAATATTCTTGACAGCCTCCTTTGGGGGTATGAAACGATATACGTTATTTTACTAACGAGTAAAATGACGTATTTCCAAGGCGCTGCAGGACTAGCATAGCGTTAGTAGACATACGAAACTATAGACAAACTGACAGATGGTTGGGATAAACTGACAGATTTCCTTGGTGCATTCTCAACGTCACTTTGTCTATCTTGCTTACTAACCTCTATATTATAACACGCTGAACTGATTATACGATTTGCCATGGTAAGGCGATTTAATATGCGTCATTTTGTCGCTGATGGCAGTGACGAGCGGGAAAGGAACTAATTTGTTTTACATAACTCACACTCTTTTATAGTTTACCGACGAACTTTCACCACTTATTTAAACATAAACTATATTAAAACTATAATATAAATACGAAATATCAAACAAACTTTAACGCGTCAAACTTTTAGTTAAACACTTTGTAAACAAAATAGAATTAGAAGGATTAAGCGGCCATTTGCAAATTACGTTAGATTCAGTTCTTTTTCCACTCGTTTCTACACTCAAATCGTCTCGGCAAAGAGGTGTCATTTCAAAGGGCATCGTCAGTCCAACGTATATAATAGAGGTTAGTGATCTTGCTGAAGAAAAAAAAACACTTTCTCAGTCATAGCGACTGAGCTAGGGTCGCAAAAGTAGCAGCTACTCTCCAATCTTCCAAATGCCAAAATCAAAACAATTGTTTGCTTCCTTTGTGCGTGGAATTTTTAGGGATAGAACTATAAATGTACTCATGGAAACTTACATGTAATGGTAGTAAATTTATAAACATATACAGAATACTTGTACTAATAATGTTATTATAGCATAAATGTTCTCTGTAAAATATATTCATAACAAATCCGACTCATACGATTAGTTTAGCAAACTATCTCTTATTTATGTACCGGCTGTAAAATATTTAGATTTACACAGCAGAGTAGCGCACATGTTTTTACCCTATTTCAATAGTTTGACCAAGATATCTAGGCCAATTGGGAAATCGGACACGAACGTTGTTTAAAGGTTTGAATATGCAATGCTGGGCGGTATTGGACGGAAAGGTGTGCAATGCAGCGCAATCTGCTTGTTGTTGATGGGGCGCACTTCGTGAGGCAAGACGGACGGTAATACACCGCGCAATAATGCGAACCGCTGCAAAAACGTATCCATGCTCTTTGCTGCGTTTAGCGAACGCTCATGACGAGTGTGCTAGTTTTATGTTATTTAGAGCAACGCTGCGTGACAGGTCATCCGTTGCGCTGCCTGCTGTCAAATACGCGCATGTCAAAAAAGCAGACTTTTACGCGCCCCGATACGTTACGGCTCAACATAGTATGCTCAAGCCTATATACAGTATCAGTCTAGTGCGCAAGAACTTTTTAATTGCTATCCATCAAATGGCTCAATATATTCACCAGCTAAAAGCAAGCTATATAAATAAACTCTGTTACAAAACTGGTACTGCAGTTAGTTGCGGATTTTTAACCAACACTAAAAAATGAATAAAGCTTTGCTTTTGCGTTTAGTCTCAGAGAAAAATGTGTTTGTGGCAACTTGATATACTTATATATTTTTCTAGTTATTTAAGCCCCACTTCTTACCAGCTAGGTCTGCAATTCCGTATTGGGGTGTAATAGGAGACATTTATTACAAGATTTCAGTTTGCCTCAAATATCTACTTAAAAGTTGCTACCAGCTCTCAGTCTATTAGTGACTGTTTATGACTAACAAAATATGAATAGAGCTGTTTGCACCGCGGTCGCACAGGCGTGCACATTAAGTCCCGCGTTGCAGACGCTCACGCACCGTGTCCTGCGAGCCGCATGGCAGACGCGCAGGTTTGGCTGAAGCTTTATGCATATTTTTCATTTATGAAATCAGTTTATCAAATTTCCGATTAAATATGTTAACTGATGATGTACAAAAAATGATGAGCCACCATACACTATCTTTATATATAAAATTCTTATGTGCGTGTGATTGTCACTGATCTCCTCCAAAATGACTTTACCGATTTTGATGAAAATGGTTTTGTGTGTCCTTGTTCTTTTGGCTGGAGCGAGGGTCCGACAGGACAGCGTCTGTTGAGTCCGCTAGTCTTTGTTTCCTGGTTCACGTCAGTTTTCTGTAAGGCCGTGGTATCACACCCGTCTACCCATTTGGCTTGGCTTTGGCTTTCCCGCAGCAATGAGCATTATGTACTTGAGATCGGAAAATGTCTCATTGGTACAGGCCTCCACACGGGTTCGAGCCTGCACCTTCTCGAGTGCGCACCAAAGGTCTTCCCCACTAGGCCACGGACGCTCTAATCTTGCTCGTATATCATAATAAAGCTAACGTTCTGGGGTAGCTACTATGTAATTTATGTCCAACTGAAGTATCTCGATGATAAAAGACAACTATAGTCGTAAATTTCAAGATTAAGATTCACGTTAACTTGATATGCAGGTTATAAGATAAATATCATTAAATG
>JAOTAV010056408.1:0-15415 GCA_026546445.1 Cyclargus thomasi
AGACGTCAAAGTTTTAAATGCTTCTCCTGAAAAATTGCATTTTCGCAAAAGTGACGGTCTTGCACCGAGGGTGCGAAATACTTAAATAAATAAAAAATAAATATATCGCATTCCTACAGAAACATATTCTGGTATGATGGCACGTTTGTAAAACCGTTAAACATAAGTACGTAATGGTACGTTGATACATGAAAGTTCGCCATCCCTGGTCAAGGGGCTCGTCACGAGCAGCGTCGTAAGGACGGCAGACTTTATACAAAGCAGAAGCAGAAATAAAGTTGTCTACATTTATAAAAATAATAATTCAGCGATGATCCTATTCGAATATACATTCTCAGGATAGTAAAATCATAACGGACCATGTAAAAAGCTTCTAGCATCCGAAAACATAATTCCAAATTAACGACTCTATACATATTTTAATTCATTGATTCGGGTAAGAGCCATATTAACGGAACACCATAGAGAAACCACATGGGCTACTTTTTCTCGGAAAAATTAAATTTCCTCAAGGCCCAAAAAGGCCTTGAAAATTCGTTGAATGTAATGTTCGTTTATTTACGTTTAATTTTTAGTTTGTTCTTGTAAACAATAATAAAGGAAAGTTAATGGGATTTATGAATGAAAAACAACAGAGGTATCCTCATACCATTAAAATATCATCAAGTAAACAATAATTATAGTTGCTATTAATATCTCTATAATCCACTCTAACCTGCGATTTTGTCTAATTAAATGAAAAAAAAACTATAAATCAAAACATCATACATGACGTGCTGACCACGAAAGATGTATTTCTTTCTATGACGTTATATTGTTATTTAATTAACAAATATTAAAAATGTAGACGTAAAATCCATTACGTTGTGATCACAAAAAGTGATGAGTGCTGATCACAAAAAGTGATGATGATGTTGACCACGTGAGCGCAGGTGCGGTCGTCGACCGGTCACAGTGGGTCAAGGTCGCGCGACCGCGGTTGCGAAACCACACTCACTTTCAGCGCTAAAAATGCGATGACTCGTGGTCAAACCAGACCCGTGGTTGGTACTGACCTATATAGAGGTGTAGAGATGTATCCCGCGTTACTCCATATTAAAGTTTCAAGGAACATTACTGTCAGGTATAATAGAAGTTATACGTGGAGAGTTGTGGTCTACAAGGCACATTTTAGCGTGTGCCAGTCGGAAGTAACCTCTCGTCTTATAAAGTGTCTCGAGAGCTGAGAGACGGCTGATGATACTTCAGTGTTACAGTCAGTGTTGTTTAGTCCGCAGATTATCCGAATTTCTGATCAGAAGAAATTCGGACACGCCCGCAACACGAACGTAAAAACAAATTTATGGTTTTTTTTTCATCAAATATCAAATGATACCTAGGACTACTTTTAGGCGTATGAAAATATTAATTTTACCATAATAACCACGGGGCAACGCGGGGCACAACTAGTCAATAAACAGATGCGAAATACCATCAAATATTTGCCCGCCTACGCATTGTCAAATACCTGACAATATTTGCAGCGTAGGTCCTTGCGTTGTAAAAATATCTGTCGCAATGTTTATCAAGCCAGACCAATTTTAGTATGAATACGTTAAGTGGTTACAGTAGCCGGTGACACACGAAATGCCGAGATCAAACGGCCTTGTTCCACTAACGATGCGAAAATATATTAGACGTACCGCTGCAGTATTGCAAAAATTGTCAAGAATGTTATATTTCTTTAAATAAATAGACGAACACCTGTCCTGTGTTATGCCAGTCAGAAATTTAAGGAAAATGTGAATTTGTTTTTGAAAAAGTCGAAATTAGAAATGAAAGAAGAAAGTTTTAGCCTTTAATTGACTAGATAAACTTAGGAGTACATCTCAATAATAATAAAAAAAATTACAAAAGGTTAAATTTTCATATATATTTTTATTGTATCTATTATAACTTATTTCTAATAAGTGACTTATAGGCATTCCAAAACTTATCTGACAACATAAGTATAGAGTATCTGTCACATAAATTATGGTTAACTTAATTGATACTTATCAGAAAGTGATGAAACAGGTCCATATTATATTTAAATTAAAATTCTAACTAGTAATAGCTTTGTACAATAATACATTAAAAATATGATATTCAGATCTGCGTAGTCTAAAAACGATTCTTTCTCTATTACCTTCTATCTGTTACTTGTAACGGCCATTTCTATATCTCGCTCACTACAAACAAAACACAATCAACTATATTATTATATCTTAGCGTGTAGTACGGCGCGGTACTAAATGTTGTTCCGTTAACTTAATTCATATATTTCTAGAAAGGCATAAGGCTTGCGACACGCACCGGACGACCATTGCACCACATCGAATTGACGCTGGATTCCTTGAGGTCATGTGTTTCATCATCATCAGTACCATGAGTGAAAAATATCTCAACAAAATCTGCCGCTAAAATTGATGAACTTTAGAGATAATCTATCCATTGTATCTCGTCGATTTTTTATGTTATTTTTTTTTTCTTCTCATAATTGAAGCGACTTAAAACAGCTATAATTTTAACCTGAAGGCAATGAGATACATTTTAAAATTAGAATACCTAGGACCTAAATACCACATCACATTAGTCAAACTTTAGTCAGCTCAAGTTCTTCCTAGTAAAGTTCAGTTTTCAATGGCTCATTAAATTCCTTGCCTCGTCACTTCGCAATGTAAATGATTGTCTATATAAGTTTGTAATTATAAAACATCCATAGTACTGTTTTAATGGTATGCTATCCGAAAGTGTGTCTTTCCGTCTATCTGTTACCTTTCAAGTTTGATTTAGAGATACTTTGAGGCCCGAGGAAAAAGATAGAATACTTTTAATCTCGGAAAAATGAACGGTTCCCGCCCGATAATCGACTTTTGGCGCAACGGAATCTCGGGCATTTATAATTTTTTTATGGGTAAGGGTACATTTTTCCAGGGTAAAAAGTATCTTATGTAAGAAACTCCAAATTTAAGCATATATAATATTAATAAGTATGAAAAGATGTATTCAAAATCCATGTCCCACTTCATATAATAATATATAATAATATATATTATTGTACAATAATAATATAAAAATGTTATATAATAATATAAAAATAAGTCGATTTTTCCTTACTGACGATATAACTCCAGAACGCACAAACCAATTTCTATGGTTTCCCATTCGTTGGAAAGGTCTCGAGCTTCATGAGGTTTGTAGCAAAAAAAATCTGGCAAAATTTCAAGATAAAAGTTAACACGTGGACGGAGTCGCGGGCAACAGCTATTATAGAGAAAAGTCTGCCTTACAGTGTCTAAAGGTACTAGTTACAAAGTATGTACCGTTAAATAGCCGTAGACTTAACGGAGTAGTCTACTTTGCAGCTTCATTATATGTAGAAAGCTTATATTAAAAAAAAAACTAAGAGCCTGTTTCGTCACTTCCTGATAAGTGTCAGATAGGCTATGTATTTAAGAGTTTGTTTTCATCGATATAGGCCAACAACACAGTTTCAACTCTTCTTAATTTACAAGTATCCAGGGGCAAGCCTGCTGCTTTCTATCAGAAACTTACCTGCTCGTTTCCACTTTAATTTCATTAATAAAACAATAGCTATAAAAAACATAAATTCTCTCTTGAGACTCGCTAAAAGTATCTCCCGTGTTAATAATTTAGAACAGATGACATACGCATATCTTATTTCTACTATTAGTATATTCAGTCACGACACGTATAATGTAACGTTGACGTAACGTATGCACTTGAACCCGTAATATACGTTTTTGTATGCGACCGTAGTTTTTGCCGGCATCCGTTACTAATCTATTCCACGAGTATTTTTTTTTCACACTTGTTTATGCAATACCTAATGCTATTAATAAATATGAAATTTATAAATTACTTGCTTTTGATCCCGCTCCAAAATTTCTCCATAACCTAGCTCCTGTCTGACCTTTCAAATAAGTCTATGTCGAAAATCAAGTCAATTAATTGTTTTGTTTGGGCGTTGAGGACAAACCTTACCAAACCAAAGTTGTATTTCTGCCATATTATTTTCTATATTATAATTGTATTATTAAAAAAACATACTATGATCAAAGTTGCAATTGGTAATACTTTTACCTTTCTTTTTTCCGTTATCAATAAAGCCTATTATATGCGCTAAATATTCTTTTAAGAAACATTTTTTTTTGATATAGGAGTTTACTGGATATATCGCTATGATTTCTTGAAAGAACTCTTATAAGATTCTTCACTAGTCTATAAGTACCTTTATAAGAATAAAAATTGTGATAAAATATACAATAGCCCTAAATGAATGATCCTTTTGGAGTTTGAGATTATCATTGTTTACGTGGTTTGTTTGTTGCGAATTATCTGAAAAAACTACGTTTCCCAATGACGAAGGTAGAGCGAATCATAAAACGCGTCAGAGGTAATTATGGCTTTCAAAGGCACACTAACAATTTGTTAGGAACTGGGAGTTCCCCGTAATTGACAGCAGTTATGATTTGAAGCCGGATGCACTGAAAATAATTGTTTTTCATTATTGTTAGTAAACATTAAGATTACTGACTGGATACATAGGATTGTTATAGTCTGGCCACTACAAGTTGAAAGCAAATACCTTCCAAATTCGAAAATTCTGTAGATGGTATCACACAATTGTAGTGACGAAAAAGATTTTGATCATTTATCGGACGCTAAAAGTATGCATTCTTTATTAGTAAACCTTAAGAGTCCACGAGCAATCCGGAAATGGGAGAATTCGAATGATATCTCATAATTTTCAAAATATCACCATAAAGGTTGGAACCGTACATGGTGATGTGGTATTATCAGTTCTGTTCCGTGATTTACTTGTGTTAATGAGAAAAGATCACCTGTTTATAATAACAGGTAACAGCAACCTTTAGGGTTTATTAGCAACAAAGAGATGCAACCCTTTCTTTGTTGCCAATTAACCCTAAAGGTTGCTGTTACCCGTTATTATAAACAACTTTAGAACGTATACTTTTATTCGTTAAAGACAATGTATTTTTTTATATTATATTCAGGGGGCAAGTGAAACTCGCGACATTTGAAAAGTAACAAGTACGTCCCCGGCATTTTTGAAAGAATAATAATAGAGATGGGGGAATTAGAGAGGTTGGGCCACCATTATCTCACTCACTGAACGTAACACTATGCTCAGTTAATTTCTAATTTTAGAGTTTTTAAATAATAAATGTGATAAGCATTAATTTTGGTTACAAAAAATATTTTTCATCTTTTTTACCACACGGACGGAGTGGCAGGCAACAGCTAGTTTTATATAAAATTATTCCTGTGAATTTCCGTCAAGCGAAATTCTGCGACTCACAAATTTACGCTTGTTTGGCTTCACCCTTAATCTTCTTACACGTTTTATGTATTTACCTACGACCTCAGATGCAACATTTTATAGCTGAAATAGCTTTAATGATATATTTGCAGACGATTACAGCCGTAATTATGTCTAATTGAGCAGTCTACGTGTATTATTTTATGTTAAATAGGTTATCTGTTTGTTTTATTTATGATGACGAAAAAACTGGCTCTTACATTATGATATAACGATTATTGTCAACTAGCTAGCTGTAGACCGCGGCTCCGCTTGCGTGAAATTCGATAACTGCGTAAAAATATGAATATGCTTTAAACAATTTTACTTGTTCAGTCTGCAAACTAAGACTATGCCAAAAATCTGGTCGATTGGTTGCTTCGTTAGGTCGTGAAGGAAGGACGTACAAACACAACTTCCCATTTATACTATTAGTATGGATTATTTTTAGCGTATCCTCGGGATAAAATGGATAAGGCTTAATAAAATCCAAATTATATTTCTTCGGATATAAACCTTTTCAACCATACCATAAGTGCTCGGAGTCGATAAAATTTTTTAAGTACACTTGTAACTAAATTAATTTAATTAGATTTTATCAATTATTTATATTGGGATGCTGAAATGTTCGCTTATCTTTGAAACAATAAATCGTAACAAAAATTATGTAAAAATATTCCAAAGTCAACATTTTTACTAGTACACAAAAACAGCACGCAGAGATCGAATCAATGGATTTGCTGCTATGCTAGGTGTGCTTTTTTTTAAAAAAAATATGGGGAAAGAGAGTTGACGGGTCACCTGTTGGAAAGCTTCTTCTGTCGCCCATCTAATTGTAATATCAGAAGATTTGCACTGAGTGCGTTACCGGCCCGTCATACTGGAGGATCCAAAGTATAAATTTTGCAAAGAAATTACTCTAAAGTTCACTTTAACAAATGTAATAGTTACTTATGAAATAAATAGCTTTTTATGAAATAGCAAATTTAAAAGCAATTTAAAATAACTGTTTTTTAATTTTAAAAAATCGGTAGTTACAAAAAAAAGATGAATAGCTATTATCATGGCTAATTCACCTTTCTTAGTAAAATTTTATATAGGTCCCGGTCGCATATGGCTGATTTCTGCGAAGATGGGAATGCTGCATTAACTCTCACCTCGTGTATTGGCTTTATTGCGTTTATCCTATTAAAAATCAAATTATAAACCAAAACTGCATTAGTTGACAAGAATTTTATAATTTTTGTCAACTAATGCAGTTTTGGTTAGGTTAGGTTAGTCATTATTAACGCAAATTTTAATTTTGGGTCATTATTGACGCAAATTTTAATTTTTGGTCATTATTGACGCAAATTTTTATTTTTGGTGCGGGTTAATAATTGGGGACTATTTTACTAATTGTTGTGTTTTTTCACAGAGTCTCGTAATAACTGCTGCTGTATACGAATATTCTAGAAACGTCCACACATCAAGGTGAGTATAAGATTATGTTTTAATCTTTGAAACATCTTGGTTTTGTGGGTCGCGTGTGCGTCGTCAACACTAAATATTATCGATTTGAGATAAAATGAGTAGTATTTTATTTTATTGTTAAAATAATTTAAAAGTTCATAGACTCAACAACATAAGGTTTGTATATATATTTAGAAACCTAAACGTTTTTAATTAAGCCTTCGAGTAACATAACTAGCAATAATGAAATACAAAATACATTCGAGATGTTGTCAATTCCATGCAAGTTGTGATCTATTGGCTGAGTTTGACATAACCCGACCAAATTACTCAGATCTACAATCTGTATCTCTTTCGACTTCTCTGATTGTACAACACAATTGGGCATTTGGACGACTAACTGGTAACTTCTCGTTGCAGCCACAGCGCAATGTTAGGGACCGCGCTGCTGTACCTCGTCTACTACATGACGTATACGGTATTACTGGCGCTGGCTGGCCTCTGGTGCTTCGAGGAGTGCATGCTGACTGAGGAGGAGGAGTACGAGTTCCTGCACTACCACCGAGCTATGCCGTACTGAGACACTGTAAGTATTTTTTTTTATTTGCGTGTATAGTTAGTTCAACTCAGTTGTGCACGCGGTCCTATGTATGGGTAAGCCTTGTTTACTCCGACGGCGCCTGCCTACACTGTCACATAATGTTGTGTATATTCACAAGCGCACGCACACATAGGGCCGCGCGCACAATTAAGTCGGTCTTCCATTCTGTTGCTCATCACTGAACATTTATACTTAAGAAATGTATACTTAACGAAATAAATGTAATCTTTAAATAATTTTAAGAAATCGTAACAAAATCGTCAGTCGTAATCGTCGTCGTAGCAAGACGCTACGTCGTAGGGGTCTCGTAGCGTTGCACCGTATTATTGAAAAATCTAGTTTACATATATAGTATTTGATAAAAAAACTTTGATGCTTTATGCGTTTCTAACATAGAATTAACTGTTTAAGTAACAGCCCCAAAAGAAAATTTTTGGTTACCCATAAGTACACAAAATGCTCTTATATTATTAATAATATATTTACCACTTCATAAATGTTATCACCTTATTCTTACACTGTATATTTTCTGATGAGAAATAATATCTTGTTCACTCTCTCACACGCACAATGCCATGTACAGAATATAATAATAGTAAATAAATATGAAATCTTTCCCATGATACAATATGAATTTTGGGGGCCAAACGTTTTCGTAAACATACACAAAATATTTACTTTTATGTATTAAATTTGGTATTTTAATCGTAATTGATGGACGGCCTATTTAGGCTTACTTATGACCTAATTATGTGTACTTACATACACTTAGGCCACAACTTAGTTTTTTCTTATCTATTTTATTGTGTGAACCAATTTTTTTAAATTTTGAAGCAACGAAATTTCAATACTTGTCGAAATACTAAAGATATTTAATACTGGTTGTTTTTAAGGCAACAAAATTTTACTTAAGAAACAAAAAATTTCGTTTCATTTTCTCTTCAATGTGCCTCTTTCTCCCGCTTTTATATGTAGATAGTTCGTTAGGCTGTTAGAGTTCTCATCAAGGGGTTATTGAGAGACAAACGGGCAGACACTCGTTATAATAATATTATGTAACTGTATTGTGCAACTAGTAGAGCCTAGTGTCAAGGCTGGGATCAGGTAATTAGAAACGCAACACAAACTGTAACTCGTGCGGATATGAGTTTCCGCCAGATATAACGATCCTCAACGATATGCACGCATGCAATGTTAAAGTGCGTCGAAGAAAATATTACTGTTTTGGTAGAGTATTATAAGATTTTTATTAAATTAGGGGACAAATGAACAGACAGTGTCAGAAAACAAAAGTCATTACCTATGGACACACAAAATTAGATGAGTTTTAGGTACCCTGTTGACCATTTATAAGGAAGTAGGAATAAGGAATGGTGGATAGGGTGTTTGGCTTCCAGCAAACACAAGTGCTATTTCTCTCGACGAAACATAAGCGCTAATTCTCTCGACGAAACACGAGCGCTAATTCTCTCGACTAAACACAAGCGCTAATTCTCTCGACGAAACACGAGCGCTGTTTCACGCGATCTTCCTGTGAGTCTGAAGTATTTCTCCGGTCGAAACAGCCCTTTTGTGCCAAAGCATGGCTATCCTAAAGCTATTATTTAAATATAAGCAGAACTAAAACACACGACAAATGTAGAAAGACATAATTATTGTCGTGTTGGTTTATTTGGTAGAAAGAAATTGCATTATTATATGACAAATATTAATATAATACTTTAATTACATCTCGTTAACTGCCTATTATTTTAATTAGATTTTTTACTTTTTACAAATATTAATGACGTGATTTCTTTTAATTAAATTGTCCATTAAAGCAACTTAATGGCGTAATTTTTATTATAATTCTCACGTTAAAAATATGGCTATTAACAATATTATATATGATTCTGAAAAGATTTCAATTATTAGAGCGTATAAAATTATAGAATTTGTATATAAAAACAGAAATGTGTAAATACGTCCTCTCGAACAAATTTATTTACATGCCGCCGTACCTACATCATTTAGTCGGATTATACTAATTCAATATTAGGGATAACCTGGTTCGTATAACGCGACCAAATCACTTGAGTCTATGAATTAACTCATATCACAATATATCTGGGTACATAAGGTTCCGTTTTCATAGACAATGTAAATACTTCATGATTACAACAATTGTAGTAATAATTAGGTGTTGTTTTTATAAGGAGTGATTGCTGTTGCATCAGTTACGACAAACTGCTGTTAGTTCTTGGTCGTGTTGTTCAATTGATATTGCATTGTCTGTTGGATAATTACTCTGTGTACTTAGAGTGACTATGAAGTATCGTTAGTTAGGATTTTAGTCAGTTAACGGTGTCTATAACGTTGAACGTTTTTTTTATATAAAATTATCTTTTACACGAATCGTTCGCGTTAAGAGGTATTACCCATAAAATTTTATCATCTGTTTAATTCTCCTCGGAGACGTAATTTATAAAGATCCTTTCTTAGTGGATGTCTTTTTTTACGTCGTAGCATCTTACTGCGTGTCAACTTTCAGCCCCATCCGTCCAGCGGTTTGAGCTATGCGTTGATATATAAGTATCTCAGTCAGTCAGTCACCTTTGGGTTTTGCACATTTTGATTACAATTCCTACATTTTTTAACCGATTTTGAATGTATTTGCATGCCGCGTGTCATTTGAAATTTCAGTTTCCCGACTGACATACAGTTATGACTAAGCAGGATAACGTCCGCTGTGTTTCATAATTAAAATAAATGCAAAAAAGCCTTTTTAATAAATGCGAGCATATTTTGTACCGTTTACTTACTAAAACTTTACACGAATTGTCAATAGAAAATATAATACAGTTCAAAAGAATCGAATTGAAAATAGTCAATTGCAGTTAAATCTATAACTGTTATTAACGAAATAAAAGTGATCTGTGATTAACATTTTTTACAACCATTTTTGAAGAACATTACATTTATTTTGGTAAGTGAATTTATTTTTAGTCAATTTAAGTTCCAACACATTCCATGAATCCTTACATTCATTAATCACAGGGAAGTTTTCGAATTACGGTTTTTAGTGCCCTTGATAGTGATAATTTTATTTAAGACCCACCGCAGTCTTCAGATTATTTTTAACCGACTTCCAAAAAACGAGGAGGTTATATGTTCGACTGTGGATCATTTTTTTTATATGTTCAACGATTACTCCGCCGTAAGTTAATCGATTTTCACTTTTTTTTTTCTTTGTTGTATAGAGAATTACCTCAATTTGGTACCATGTTCATAGAAATGGTTACCTGATGAAGAGCTCTATGAGTAATAGAGGGAACTCCTCAAAATATGTATGGAAATATATAGTGATTTCGGTTATCTTAGAAGCGTCCCAGATAAATGCTACCAAGAAATAAGATTTGGTACCAAGGTATATCATGATTCCAAAGGTACTAAAAGGACTGGTGATTCATTACAGATAAGACTTTGAGGTTTTCGGCGTTGTTTTAAAAACTGAAAGCATATTATGGTACTGTCATGTAAATTATATTCTTCATCTCGTGATGATGTTACTGCCATCTAATGATTCCAAAATGCATATGAAAACATATTATGGAAATTTCGATTTTCTAAGAAGCATCTCAAGTAAATGATACAATAAGTAGGGTTTCGTACCGACGTGTACCATGATTTTGCTAAGAGTACTACTCATTCTACAATGACAGAAGTTTGAGTGTTTCGGCGTTGTTATAAGAACTGAAAGAAAATGTTACTAAGCAAATTGTATTGTCGTCATCATCATCACACCATGCATCACCTAATTATGACCCTAGAATACCTCAAAATGTTTATGGAAACCTATTGCAAATTTGATTTTATTAAAAGAATACTAAGCAATCTTACCATAAAGCAAGAATCCGTATCCAACTAAAAATGTATACTTTTTAGCTTCTTTTTCATTATTTTTATTTTTTCTCGGAAGTCGGTTTTTCAATTCAGCTGATTGTTTTGCCAAATTGTGGTTGAAGGATATTTTGGAGGCGGATCATTTGTTAACAAAACAATCGACCAAATACAAGTTCAAAGCATGGTTCTCCCACGACAATGAATATTCGTATTATGTACTTGAGATCATAAAATGTCTCATTGGTACACGCCTCCACATGGGTTTGAGCCTGCACCCTCTCGAGTGCGAATCAAAAGTCTTACCCACCAGGCCATGAACACGTTGATCGTCTAAAGGTCATTTAGGCTTACCATAACATTTTGGTAGTCACAAGCGCAAATTTTAATCTTGCCCGGAAATCTTCATGTGTACATGAGGCAGTTAAGTTGAACTCACGTTTTGAGATAAGGTTCATAGGATGTTTACGCTAAAAATAAGGGAAGTCCAAGGTTATACTCACAATAAGTCACGCAAAATAAAAGCTCTGTTTAAAATTGTTATGTTTTACATTAAAAAAATCCGAAAATCGGTTCACAAGCGCTGAATAGTTAAATGTGAAAAACAAAGCATAAAAATACTGTCAAACTCCTGTCGCTGGAGCACTATTGCATACACATAATAAAAAAGTTTTTTTTTTGCTTTCAGCGCCGCTATTTTTACAGCAAATTATATACGAGGGACCCATGCCTATTATTAACTGTGTTATCACTAACTTCATTTACATTACACAGTAGTCCTTCTCCTGCTTCTTAGCTACGCTACCAATTTTCATCCAAATCGATTAAGCCGTTTTTGAATTAAAAAAAGTGTATCTAACACGCTTTTTTTTAAGTTTTGAAGTATTTATCGAACAAACATCAATCTTTCCAGAAGTAATCGTAAATTGTTTCCAGTTCCTCGTTAATCACACATCCCCTGGATTGTGTTGTAACGAGCAGGATATTGCGCGTCCTACCTTCCGTACAGCGAATTAGGTTATTTAATAGCTGACCTTATAGAGGAAAGATCTGTTTATTTGGCATTGAACGGACAAGGAATCAATAGGAAGGATAGGCTTATCGCTGTAAAATATGCAGTTCCTGTGCGAATTTTCATTCTTTCGCAAGCTCGATTAAACAATACTATATTTTCTTCGTTGGTATATACTGTCTTATTGTTAAGCTAGGATACTAGACAATTAAAAGTAATTTCATCCAACATTAAGCTAGAGATACTTTTTCATAAGAAAATGACAAGTTTTAAAATAGAGCACAAAGGAGAAGCATTAATTTTTTTTCCTTTCACTCTCGTGTTAAAAACTGTAAGTAGTTTTCTTCAGTTTCCTGTTTTTTATATTTATTATATTATCGCATATTTTTAAGATTATTATCTATATTTTGCCGTGGGAGAGCCATGCTTCGGCACGAATGGGCCGGCTTGACTGGAGTGATACCACGGCCTCACAGAAAACTGGCGTGAAAAGGCGTTGTGCTGTGTTTCGTTTAGTGAGTGAGTTTACCGGTGGCCCAACTTCCCTAATCCACTTATTCCTATTTCCACTCTCTATTCTACCACGAAACCCGGCAACGCACTTGCGACTCTTTGGATATCACGAGTGTACATGGGCGACGGCAGTTGCTTTCCATTAGGTAGCCCGTCTGGTCGCTTGCACCTAAATATCATAAAAAATGAATATAATATCTTAACTATGCTTAAAACTACATGGCCAGCTCTAAAAATTCATGATGACATTTAAAGTGATAATAATTTGATTAACTCCCATCAGATTGTAACATAAGACTTTTTGAATACTGTCTTTTCTAATGTTTATTCAATTCGTGTCTTTTAAATACTTTAGGTAACAAAAGAAAGTGCTGAGTGTCAAAGTGACTCAAGAGCACTAATGATCTTCATCAGAATCGGGCACGACATCATCAAACAAACACCTCAATTGTAGACCAATAAAACAAGCAGATGTGGCATTTGGTATATATTAATACGCGAGTGGAAAACTTTGTACCCCTTTTTAGGAAAGACGCGTTAATGTAAAAGCATGAAATTTCTCCTAGTTATAGATAATATGGAGGAGGAGCGTGCAATAGCAATATCAATATAAAATATGCTTTTATTTTACATGTTTATACTAAATAAAATGATACGCATAATGATCTTTTGACATCACACGATATTCATACACGAAATATTGTTGACTGTGTTTTTTAATTAAATCTTATGACCTGGTAACGAGACGGTTATGCCAAATTGAAAACTGTTATTGAATTAAGAATAGATTTATAGCGTAGCGTAATCCTACACGATAGATTAAAATATTTATGGTCAAACCACAGGGCGACCTCTAGTTAAATTGGTTCTTAAGCGTACAGTACTTTGGGGGTATGAAGATCTTCGCAGGATAAAAATGTTATTTTTTTTATACCGATTAATGCTACTGTGTGATAAACCATGTTAACAAGAATAAAGCAGTAGAAATAAAAAACTTATTTTATAATAGTAGATGATAATAGCTTAAAAAAATTATACCATTCGAAACTAAGACGAAATTGTGTGCCGTTCGTAATCTTGTTGTATCTCTGGCAGTAATTATTGCTTCACTGCAGAACCTTACTCTAACCTTGGCATACTCCTCATCCACGAGACGATCTCAATGATAAAATATATATATAATTTCAATATGTCTCGGTCAATAGTGACAGTCAATATTTATTATGGTCAAACCCGGAGAGGGCAGAGAAACGGCGTGAAGCAGCGTTTGCGCTGTGTCTCGTCGAGTGTTGGAGTTAACTGACTGCCCTCATTCTCTATCTCTATTCTCTTTGTCTATTACTTCATAGAAGACCAGCGATGAGCTTGCAACTCCTCTGATATTACTTATATTGTGTATGAGCGGCCGCAGTAGCTTTCCATCAGGTGACCCGTCTGCTAGTTTGACACCAACTTTCATAAAAATGAAGCGCAATAATTTTTAGCTTGCTCTAAGACGTTGTGCTGTAGCGTCTAACCGACTTATCAAATAAGCGGGTTTGAAACCTTAATAAAATTTAAAAATATTGATTAGGTATTAATATGAGGTTCTTTTACTCGCTTGCTTGGGTTCCTGAAATGTCCAATGTTTGGCTTGGATTTTGATTTGAGTAGGCCTAAACTAGAGTTGAAAGATTTAGCTAATGTAGTCAGACCCGGAATATTTGTTGTGAGTCTATGTAAATGAATGTTTACATAAACACAATGTTTTTCAGAAAATACCAAACGAGCTGTACAAAAAATGACAACTGATGTGTGTATCTAGAATTTTCTTAACATATGGCAGCCATACGGGAAACGTCAAAACAAATTATATAATTTGAACTCGATATTGTCAAGTTCAGAAACAATGGAACTGAAAAAACAATAGACAAAATTGTGACGTATGCGATATTGCACAACACAGACGGACAAAAAGTCTACTCATTAATGTCACATGGCTGACCTCTCAGAGTTAATTGCTTATTCTAATAAATTTATGTTTACATGTTGCGTGAAGTTTGCAGTGAGCCATCATCACTCTTAGCTGGGGAGCTCGGAGTGCTATTTTGGAGTAATTCGAGCGTCGTGGTGACCTAGTACGTTTTATAGATTAGGGAAAACGTTGAAAAAAAGAATAAGGACATTTTTTTTTATTTTAGCAGTGGGATAAGAAGCTACATCCATTATAAGGTTATAGAAAAAAAATTTTTTTGAAAAAATAGTTTACATTGAGAAGCTTGATTTGGAAAATATGAGGCTTTGTTATTCTATGTTGTTACTGGCTTCCCTTACAGGGTAACTGTTATTTGGCATACTTTAAATACCCTTATCTTAATCTGACGTTTTTTTTAAAAACGCACATTTCGCAATTGACGTTTTCAAAGACATTTCGATACTGACGCGCTTGAGTAAAACCAAAAAATCCCCTCTTGGGCTCCCCGACTATCTAGATTGAGTAAAATGGTTTTTAGTCAATATAATATATAATATATAATATAATATCTATAGACGCTTCACACCACGTCAATCTGGCCCTGTGCTAAGTACCCGAAGGACTTGTGTTACAGGTACC
>JAOTAV010056419.1:0-15412 GCA_026546445.1 Cyclargus thomasi
AAACTTGACGTATTTAGTGTCACGTGACTGCTGACTGGCTGGAACTTGGCTGGGAATAAGAGGTCATAATAACCCCCTTGGCCTTCTTAGACCGTGAATTCCGCACACCTTCTGGCTTCTATATATGTATTATGTATACCGTTTTTAGGGTTATCTGCCCAAAGGATAAAACCACACTATTACTACTACTTAGATGTATGACCGTCTGTGCGTCTGTTTGCCTCCAGGATGTATCTCAACCGTCATAGTTAGAAAGTTAGAATTTTTACAGATTATGTTTTTTTAATATCTGTGCTGTTCCCCGCGGTGCCGCCCATGTAGAAAGTGTGTTAATCCAAATTATCCTCTAGCTCCATGCCAAATTTTATCGAAATCGGTCCTGCCGTTAAAGCGTGAAGAAGTAACAAACATACACACAAACTTTCACATTTGTAATATTATATAGTTGGACACAATAAAAAAACAAGTAAAATATCTAAAAAGGGGCTCTCATACAACGTAGTCCTCTGGCTTTGTATAGACAAAACTAGCTTAATTTCCTTTGTACCTGCTTGCTCTCGCTTGCTAAAACTAGCTTTATATCCTAGCTTGAAAAAAAAGCTTCGTGTAACCCAGGCTAAAGTGAACCTCATGGAAAAGAGACAATAAATTTCGCGTTAATTTCTTCATGACTGTAATTTCAGAATAAATTAACCCACAAGAATATAGCCTACATTACTTTACGGGTCCCGTAATTTTTACGTCACGTTAACACGTTAATAAAGTACTTACTCATCGTGATGTATGACGTCACACGCTGTAATTTTACGTGCGGATAATTCAAAGTCAATTTGCCCCCGAAAGAGCTTTATGCTCACGACATATGGCCCAAAATATACCGGTTATAAGCGCGGTAGATTATCTACGCATTACGCGTTTTAAATACATGTTTCATACAAAATTATAATAACGAGGATATAATATATAACTTTCTGTTGTTTTCAGTGGATCTTACTTATTATAGTCATAAGAATTATATCATTTAAATATATTTGGAACAAATACTAATAATATTAAGCTGAAGAGTTTGTTTCAGCGGCTTACCTCAGGAATTACTGGTCGGAATTAAATATTCTTTTTGTGTTGTTTAGTCCATTTATCGAGGAAGGCTTTATAATGTTACGCTACGATCGATAGGAGCAATGTTGTAAAACGGGATTTATAAATTTTTACGTGGACGTAGTCGTGAGCGACAAACTGCAGTATAAAATCTGAGCCTTACTTTCTAAAAAAAAAATTTATTTTATTTTGCCTCATTTTGTCTACTCCAAACCAACTAGCACTAGACTAGTTATAGCCACGATTAAACTACCTAGGTCTTAGCTTAGACCTTTCGATGAAAACAAACAAAATGTTTGTCTACAGATTACAAACAAGTATGTGATGAAACTATAGAATTTGAACTATATGTACGTGTTCTCTACATACTCGTTGTCCTAATTTTTTAAGCAGTTTTAGCAGCGCTGAAAAAGAAACAATATTTTTATGATAGTATGAGTAATCTTATGTCGCTGCATGGGGGGGTCGCTTGCCAAAAGAATTCACAAAAAAAATCTCTTCTAGCGTTGCTACTGTCACGGTGAACTTTGTGTATTACACACCCTTAAGTATTATCACTCACTTTGGCTACACCCTGTAGATACATTGCACCGTAGAGTAAGCGTACAGAGGGTAAACTGAGGCACATAAATCTACCTAATCATGTGAGTCACTGCCTGATATATGGCGGGAAAACTGACTGACGGATTAGCGAGTAATCTGTACTCCATTGTAATCGAATGTTTTTGGTAAAGTCAAGGCAGTATGAAATATATTCGTAAGTAACAAGCTGAAATTACCCGGCTGAGGATCGGCACGATTACTGTTGATGCACCATTCCGAAATTACGTCGCGTTATCACAATGTCTTGACGACCTCTGTGGTTCAATTGGTAAGCCGGGGGTTGCGGGTTCGATTCCCGCCGACGGAAGAAAAAGTTTTTCAATGTTCCTGGGTCTTGGGTGAGTATTAAATATGTTTATCATATAACAAAAATCTGAAATTTGTGTATAGTATAAAAGTATTAAATATATTTTCGTTGTCCGGTACCCGTAACACAAGTCCCTCGGATATTTACACGGGACCAGACTGACGTGGTGTACAGCGTCTCTAGATATAAAAAAAACAATGTAATGAATAACAGTGAGCCGTCTTAAGGCCGCCCCTAGGTGAGGAATTTTATTGATAACATCATGTATTGAACAAGTTTATTGTTCGTTTAGGGTTAATATTAAGGATTGCTCAATGATTTAAGAAAATTTTAAGCGAGTTTGGAAAAGTTTTTGATATTTTTGATACAGTTAGGTTTCACGTAATACCTTGCCGAATAGACGGTATGCTTTAAGACGGTATGCTTATCGTAGTTGTCAAAGCTCTACCCGCAGCGATTTTTAACTTCATTTTAAATGGAATAGAGGCGCCAACGGCTTTGACATTCTGAGTTTCGAAAATCTCCCCCCGCTAACGGAAAATAATTAATATACAATTAGTAAAAACAATAAGCAAACAATTGTAGTGTTACTTGTATTGTATAAAAAATCGTTCATCTTAACAGGTTAGTTTTGTAGTTTATACAGTTTTTTTACAAAAAATCGATGTCCACCGTACATTTTTTTATGATTAACTATAAGCTTAGGGAAAAGTCTTCGCCACTAATTAAAGAATTAAGATCATTCTATAACATTTATTTTTTTGATTAATCTTGACATACGTATAAGCCTTACCTCGACATACCACGGTCAGGCGTAAGATCGGCAGCGCTTCGATGACAATGTTTTTATATAATTGGCAACACATAAACTTTTCCATTATTTTATTTTTAAAAAAAAGCTAGAAATAGGCACTTTAAACACAACATTCGTTTGGTCTGTCGTCACAACTCCTAATCCTGGTTTACTCATACCTATTCCTATTCATAGCCGTTGGTGTCCCACTGCTGGCAAAAGCCTCCCCTCTTTCCTTCCACACTAATACCAGTACGCATACATTCCATACCATTACCAAGACACAAAAGGAACAAATCAATTTAAAAATGAAACAGATAAACCATTCCTAATTACCACTTAAAGTTCACTCCTTAAGATAATCTCAACTCAAAAGTCATCTGCTCACAGCGCTAATTAATGTAATATGAAAAACAAGCGAACGGCGAAACGGGACGACGAAATTTACAGCGAGACAATATTAGCGGCGAGAAATGAGCAGAGAGATGCAATAACAATAAATAGCTATAAATAAAAGGATTCAGTCGCTGCTTGTATTGTATGATACTAATCCTGGCACAGGAACGCGTGGAGACTTCATGTGCGCTACATTTTTTAAACTGCAAAAAATATATATAGCATTTAAACCGCCTGTGAAAAATGCTTAATTTTAAAAGTTCTGGTTGATATAATTAAAACTTCGAATTCTAGGTATGTTCCTTTAATAACCTGAGAGAGAGTATCATAGACTACTTTTAAAAAACATCATGTTTTCATACTTATATTTTTTACACATTTTGCAGAACTCACGCAAGTGAAGCCGCGGGAAAAAGCTAGTTTTTTATTAAACAATAGGAATTGAAGTTCAACTGACTGTAATGCTATTTTACCTGAGCGAAGCAACAAGATGAAACTAGTAGGTTCTCGAATATATGAAAGTCAAGACGCGTCAAGCGATTTATTATAAACGCTTAGCAATAACTCAACCAAATGATACCGTGCCGGTAAGTTGTACTATCACGATAAAATTTTAATTGACATTAAATATAATCTTATAATGATACGCATAAAATATTCAAACAAGGCGGTAAATATTACGGCCGCTTAGAATCAATTGAGAAACATTTCAATGTAAAGGCAGTAAAATTTATGATAACTATTATATAATAATACATAATTTGTACATTAACAAGAATAATCGCTATTAAAGAAAACTACACGAGTCACTAAAATAATATTACACATACGTCACTTTCTTATCTTATACCTAAGGCCGTTTGTCCACCAACACCCTCAACTGAGAACGAGATTATTTCGCCCGCATAAAATGCAACTTTATGCTGGAGGCTATAAGTTTCATTTTCTAGCGAGATTGCTCTATTGTCCATGTAATCGTTATTGCGTAGAGGAACGCAAGTAATGACGACGCAAGTAATATAAACCTGTCACCTATGTCATAAAGTTGCATTTTGGCTGGCCAAAGTAATCTCGTTCTCGGTTGACGGTGTTGGTGGACAAAGTACGCCGTCACATCAACGACATTATTTTGGACCGACAAAATGCAACTTTATGATCTAGGCTAAAAGTTTTAGTTTCTAGCGACATTGCTCCAGTGTCCATGTCATCGTCGATCTGTACTGACGTAGAGCAAAATGAAACCTGTCGCCTATAGAGTGTCATTTTTAGGGATGAAACAATATTGTCGACGATGACGGCGTGCGGTGGACAAACGGCGTAAATCTAGAACCTAAACAGTATACGACTGCAGGAACCATTGCAATTTAAACCTCAAGTTAAATATATTTCTAGAATGGCTATTTAAAGCCCTTCATTTTGATACCCTCGATCTAAATGAACGGAAAAAAATTTTTCAACCTCACAATTTCGACTTTAGAATCCGCCATTTTGATTTTTTTTGTACCCAGTGTCGCTTTCGCTATCAAGACGAATCTAACGACACCTCATTCATTAAAATCTATCAAGCCGTTTAGGCTTCGGAGCGTGCCCAAAAATTATACATACATACACACTCTCGAAATACATACCCTCCTTCTGGCGCAGTCGCGTACAAAAAATAGCAGCAAACGACTCCACCGCCCTGTCCCCCGCAGAACTAATCCAAAGGCAGCGCCGACTGTAACGGCGATTACTTTAATTGGCTCAATCTCCATTCAAAACCACCTCGCGGCTGCGGGGGTGCCGGGGGGGTGCGGGGGGTGCCGGCGGGAGGGGGGGAGGCCAGATTTATGGCGAAAGGGTAAGTCTCCTGATCCCTATTTATGAAGGAAGATAGCGAAAAACGCACGCGAACTAATTTCCACGAGAGGAATTTTTTAAGCGGCCGAAAAATGTTCAGGCGAAGAATTCGTGTTGTTACGTTGTTATTTGTATAAAGTAAACGATAACACGTTTTTTTACATAGAGGTCATCAGTGAGGCGCTTGGCTATAAAAATCACTTTTTTTCGCATTCAGTGCTGCTACTATCACAAAGAACTCTTTATTAGGGACACACTCAAAAGTTTTATCACTTACTTTTGTTACGCTAGTTCATTGATCACGCGGGAACCGTACATTTTTCAGAATAATAGTGTAGTCATTTTCCAGACCTTAAATGCATCCAGTACAAAATTTTGACAAAATTTATTCAGCGCTTTGAGCAGGTAAAAAAACTGATTAAAATAAATCGTATTTATAATATTAGTTAAAATTGCTTTTGCTAACCCTATCCATCATGACCTGAAAAAACGCCATAAACAAAACTTATTTTTTCCCTAATCAACGCGCCTAGTAATTGCTAATACATTTGACAAAGGTTTCTTTGTGGGGGTGTTTGGCGGTGCTAGGGGGTGCTGGGGGGTGTCGGGGGGTGTCGGGTATTATTTAACATCCCAGCGCAGTCGTCCGTCCGTCCGAACTCTGGCCGATATATCAACATTAGCGATGTCCCCGTCCGGCCCGGAGACATGTGCGCGTAGATCTAGAGTGCTGGATGAAACTTTGTTTTTTATTTACAAAAATCGGTTCACAAACGGCGGAGCTATGGTTGAACATAAAAACAATGTATACCCACAACCCAACTTACAACCTCTTCGTTTTTGGAGTCTTTCATTTATTCATTCATTGGTTTAAACTTTAAAAAAATGTCACGATGCATCGCATTTTAGACTACCTGTCACTTGTCAGACTCTGAAAAAAAGTGTACGTTTACTTCTCCCACCTAGTGTTAAATCAGTGGTTAAACCTAAATGTTACTTTTTGCGGAAAACTTTCTACCTTTTGTACGAAAGATGCGTAGAAGCTTCAAATGTTTCCCATTTATAGTTGACGGAGGAGCGTAGAATACTAATATTATCTTAAAATATGCCATCTTGCATATTTTTAATAAATAACTACGCTACGCTACGCACACTACAATATTTTAACATGACATGATAATCATACACGAAATACTCTAAGGTTTATGGCTGAGGTCTGTGATTTTTTTTAACAAAATTGAATTTCCTGACAACGAGACCTTCATGCCAAATTGAAATCTGTAATTGAATTGAGAAATATTTATGGTCGAATTTCGACCACAGGGCGACCTCTAGACTTTCACCATCAATCCATCACACCACACCATCATCACCATCAATTAGATTTTCACTACCAACATCCCGTTTATTTATGATATCCTAGTCACATCCATCCACCGTACATCGTTGTCCACCCATGGGACGTCAAAAATGAAGATTTAGTCCCTCGCCGCGTCATACGTTAAGGCGGACTAATGAAAACACGGCGTGGGAGTGATGAAGTGGGCCGGGTCACCGTCTTGCGCTCCTGTGTCCTGCACGCCTGGTACCTGACCACCGCGTTGATTTGTTAAAGAGGGGATTAAGATGATGTTCTTGTCACTAGTTGTCTAGAGTTAGGTCCTGTTTCACCGCTTACAGATAGTCTATCCACAACTTTATTTGCAGATGTTTTATAGAGAATATAGCGACATAATGGGGCCGTAAAGGGACGTCACTTTATACAACACCTTCACAAAGTGGTGAACTGGCGCCTCTCTGATCGTCTTCTGATCTTCTATTCTTCTGTGTGGCTAGTACCAGTCATTTGACCTCTGTGTTGATTTGTTCTATGTAACTGTGGCAAAAGACAGGGCTAGCAGCCATATCATGGTCTGAGCATGGCTTGATGAAGGGTATAGTCATAATGGTGAAGATTATAATTTGTTTCTTAAAATTTTGGTAGTGCCAATTATGTACTTTAATAACCGTCACCAATAGGGAATATGCGTGTAAAACAAAATTTATTAAATGCAAAAAACTGTTGCTGTTGAGAAATAAGTAAGATATTAGCGATGTAAGTTTTCTACCCATCTCTTTCTCTTAAAACGTAATTCAGTATGAACTTTGTATGCAGCTTATGGAATTTGACGTCACAATTAATATCGGATCTCTCTTTCTAACTGACTACTTTAAAGGCTTGTAACTTTGTTGTTTTCAATTTTATCAGAAAACTGATTGGACTACATCGTTTTTCAATATCGTAAGATTTATTTAATTAATAAAAAACCATGCACATTATATGCATATTGTCTATTGGCGACCAGTCGCCTTTTTTTCCACCGATTCTCGCTCTGAGTAGCCTAAATGGCGAAAAATCGCCTATGTTGGCAACACTGTTGCCGGGGCGCGCCGCATTGACGGAAATTCGTCGCGCAAAAATCCCGGCATGCTCCGTCAACGTGTGCGATAGCTGCATCCGCTTCCAAACAATTTGTATGGAGGCGAATTTGTCCGCTGAGACCCGCCCCGGCACGGCCCGGCACGCGGCGCCCAAGTCTGCTCGTACCTTTAGACGTATTTTCAACGAAATTGGGCAAAGTCGTCAACGACCGTTACCAACTATTCGCTGGGTGCAATGTAGGTACGCACAGTGTGCACGATGAGTAAAACACTTATCTAAAAGACAGGCCACGTTAAATAAATCTTATCCGCGAACACGAACCCGAAACGAATAGAAAAGAAAATTACTAAATAAAAAAATTACTTAATAATCCCGCGGCTACACGTGTCAATACTTTTAAGTAGATTGCATTTTCCTTAGACAATTAAACCGTTATTGGACGTCCTCGAGTTCTCCGCAGTCCGCTAATGAAACCGCCCGAATAAATTACTGTCAAGGCGTTCCTTAATTAACTTCTGGCTGTGATGACACACAGCTATGTTCGTGAAACAGAATCTAACTAGCTAAATGTCCAAAAACAAAAAACCTGTTCTCGAAAAAATATTTTTTAATATCAAATCATCAAGTTATGTTTATTTCTAGAACGGCTATTCAAAATCCTACGTTTTGATACACTTCTAGATCTATATGGTCGAAAAAATTGGAATCTCGCAATTTAGTTAACAAAATCGACAATTAAAAAAAATATGCAATCTCTCAAGATTGGCGGTATGGTTCATTAACCTTATGTCAAAAAAATTGACATTTCCATACGAAACGTCGTGTTGTCACTTTGTTGTTGACAAGCGCGGTTTGTATAGAAATTTGACAGAGAGTTAATGATCCATACTGCCAATCTTGATCGAAAAGACTATAGTTTTGCTTTTACGAAGCTAGAAGTATAGATAGCTTGCATTCCTTTTTTTCCATCGGGAAATGCTTTATGCATCCCCGATAGCGCTAGGAAGGGCCTCCGGTGTATGTGGGACTCTCCCGAGCGAAAAAGCCACCGAAAAAGCAAGCCGTCGAAGACGATCCTTATAGTGCGCTAGAGGGAGCGACGGGCGCTGTTACAGGCCCGCGATATCGGCTAGTTTTTGTGTCCTATCTCGAAAAGCTAACCCCGTGAGTCGTATATCCCGGGCAATAGATTGGTCCCCTACAATTTGACACTCGCCTCATCTCGCGGCTTGTAATAAACTCATTAGTCTTGACATTAACCTCGCGTCAGCGACATCAAGGTAAAAATAGTTAAAACACAAGATACGCTGGCCACATGCCAAGTGGGTCTTGTTTATCTAATTTAAACCCTAACACGTGGTGTTATAGTCTAAATTGACGCCACGAGATATGCCATCTTCCGTGGTTAATTTGGCATGTAATGTTGCATGTCTCCAATCCTTTTATAGAAGTCGAAAACGAGAGATCTATAAAAGGTGAATATTTCTTTGATACTCAGACAAAATATATATTAGAGAAGTCATTGTCCTACGGCATTTGCCGTGGGAGAGCCATGCTTTGGCAGGAATGGGCCGGCTCGACCGAGAAAAACCACAGCCTCACAAAAAACTGGCGTGAAACAGCGTCGCGTTATGCTTTGTCCAGTGATTGAATTAGTTCCCTAGCCTATTATTTCAGGTCGGCAATGCACTTGTGACTCTTCGGATGTTACGAATGTCCATAGGCGACGCTTCTTTCTTTTGTTTGTCCCCTAATTTGATAAAAGTCGCAAGTTTCTTTGGACGTTTGTCGGCAAATCGCGCTGACTAGACGAATTTGGATAAAACTTTATATACAATAGCACTTGTTTTTTATTGAATATTTTTATGATTTGAAGGCCAACGAGCACACTTTCACCTGACGAGAAGCAACTATCGTCGCTAGTGAACAGTATTGCGAGTTTCTTTCGCGGGTTCTTCTCGCACGGCTAGTTCCCGAACCTGTGGTAGGCACCGTAGTTTCAACGTTCCAAAAGTGTATTTATAACACCAATTTTGAATCAAAATAATTTGAACTTGAATTCAAACTGAACCCTGACAGCATCAGAAAAGTTGCAGGTGCGTTGCCAGCACTTTTTGAGAGAATGCTCTCTCATCATATCATCAGGCAATATACTTTGGAAATACTGCTGATGGTATGCCTTCTTTTGTTTACAAAATCATTACTTTTTATAATTATCAAGAAATGCATCAATGAGACTGATGCCCGGAATATACGAGGCCAGTTATATGAAACAGGACAGCAAGCCAATGTCAGGAAACTATCAAGCTAGTATTTCTAACCTGAAAAAGACGAAACTTGTTTCATTTCTTAGCTTGTTAAAAATAATACCTAAATTTGTTAACAAGCGTCCATAGCCTAGTGGTTAAGACCTTTGGTTCGCATCCGGATTCGAACCTGCACCCTGCAGGATGGAGGCGTGTACCAATAAAACATTCACCGATATCAAGAACATAATACAGATGCTCATTACCGTGTGGGAGCCATGCTTCGGCACGAATGGGCCGGCTCGACCGGAGTGATACCACGGCCTTACAGAAAACTGGCGTGAAACGGCATGGTGTTGTGTTTTGTTCAGTGACTGAGTTTACCGATGGCCCAACTTCCTTAATCCACCTATCCCTATTCCCATTCCCTGTTCCCTCAAAAGCTGCAAGCCAACTTAGTTCAAAGACAGTTCTATACTATCTTGCTGTCCTGACTTGGTCTCGTGTATCCTGGACATGAGTCCCTAAGGCTGACAAATGTATTGCACAATCAGAGAAGTTGAAAGAGATACAGATCGTGGATCTAGTATTTTGGTCGCGTTATGTCAAACCCAGCCGACAGTTCACGACTTACATGGAATTGACATGTTTCTACCAAATGGCGTAGGTCCTTCAACTGGCTCTCTTTCAATTTCCCCCATTATACCATCCCTTCCGGCCGTCTCCCACACACGTACGTTTTCTTTTGTGCATCTGAGAGCTCCTTGAAAAGTGGCTATCCATGTATTTCACATTTTAGGGTTGCGTTCCCAAATCGTAAAAACTGAGGGGGCCCTAATACAAAAACACATTTTTGCATATTTCTACTCTATTATGGTAACCCTTAGTGCGCAAGTTCAATACGCACTTGGCCGGTTTTTATCCCTTCTGATGACAACTAATACTAAAAGTGCAATATTTTTTTAGCAACTCATTAAACACTAGCAAGTGCGTTGCCAGTCTTCTAAGATGACTATTATGACCATTTACGAAACCTGCATGGTTCCAGGCAATAATTAACGATATTGCAACGTCTTATTATTCTGACCGAATTAATACTAGTTTCGTTGTCTATCAATGGATTTTGAACATGTTGGTGACATTAGGGAACGTCAAACTTTACGTATTTAGTGTCACGTGACTGCTGACTGGCTGGAACTGGGCTGGGAATAAGAGAGATCATAATAACCCATCTGGGGGGCTATTATGACCATTACAAACCTGCATGTTTCCAGGCAAGTCAATATACGGCCTTGTTCTTTTTTCGTATTACAATGTCTTATTAGAATAATAACTGAATTAATACTAGTTTGATTGTCTATGAATGGATTTTAAACATGTTGATAACATAACTTCACGTATTTAGTGTCACGTGACTGCTGACTGGCTGGAACTTAGCTGGGAATAAGAGGTCATAATAACCCACCTGGTCGTAATGGTGCGGAAACAATGCACTTTAATGTTATAATTATAAAGATTATTTTCGAGTACGTCAATTAGATCGTCTCTGCTGAGCTCTGTAGCTCTACCATGAGTTGAAGCAATATTTTATCGACACTCGATAGCGACTAGGTAAAAAAATGGCAATTTTAGTTCCGCAAGTGACCGCTAGAGGCGCTGTAAAATTTTGTCATACTAAAAATTAACGAATTTGCTATCGAATATTGACAAATACTATTGTGTCAAAGTGATGGTAGACCTGTTCATCTGCCTACCGCCTATGGTGCGCCGAACCAGAACCGAAGAGCCGAACGCGGCGAAGGAAGCGAATTCGATATACAGGGTGTAACAAAAGTAAGTGATAATACTTTTTCCGTGCGAGAGACGTGCTTCGGCACAAATGGGCCGGCTCGACCGGAGTACCAGCCTCACATAAAACTGCCGTGAAACGGCGTTGTGTTGTGTTTCGTTCAGTGAGTGAATTTACCGATGGCCCGACTTCCCAAACGCCCTATCCCTATTCCCTCATAAAAGGCCAGCAATGCACTCTTCGGATGTTACGAGTGTCTATAGGCGGGTGCTGCTTTCCATCAGGTAACTCTTGCCCTGCTCGCTTGCCCCCTAACACAAAAAAAAATACTTTGGGGTATGTTTGTGTTCCCAATATAGAGTTCACTATAAAAGTAGCGGCGCTGGAAGCGAACAAAAATTTTTTTGATATGGCTATATGGATAAACTCTCGTCGCTGACGCGCTTGCCCATACTAATCATAAAAAAATTTTTTCGCTTTCAGCGTTGCTACTTTCGCAGTTAACTCTGTATTACTTTTGTTACAGCCTGTATGAAATGTCATAGAACCTCGCTTGCTATTTCGCGCCGAACCGTCCGATTCGTCCGAATCGTTCGTTAAAATTCAAAGAGACATTGAATCGTCCGGTTCGCATAGACATACGTTCACCATTAAGCGTCGCATGTCACCTTTCCTTATTTCCGAGGAACTGACCGTATGTCCACCGTATGCCGTCACCGTCAATGAGTATAAATTTGGTCCTATGAAATGTCACTGTTGATATAGGCGACAGGTTTCGTTTTGCTCTACACCACTACAGATCGGCAACGATATGGACGCTACAGCAATGTCGCTAGAAAATTAAACCTATAGCCTAGATCACAGAGTTGCATTTAATCTGTCTTAAATAATCTCCTTGACGGTGACGCGGTGCGGTGGATGAACGACATTACACAAATATTAAGTATATTTTAAAGACGGAAGAGCAAGCGATAATCCCCTGATTCGTGCCAAATTTTAACAAAAAGTAGTCCCTTCGCGCCATTAAACTTTGCCTATATTCCAATGTGTCAAATTAACAAGTATTCGGTTTTACCCGTGTCTTCGCTCTCGTGGAATTTTATCGAGATCAAAAGTAGCCTAACTACTCTACGCTCTCAACTAAGTCTATCCTAAAAAATCAAATCGATAGGTCGTTCGTTGGCTCGTGAAAGAAGAACAAACAAACATACATTCCCATTTATAATAATTAATTACCCACGACGGAACGGAGACGCTATATGCGTTTGGGGTGAGAAGTTATTTGCGTGTGTATGTGTGTGTGACAACCAAAGTCGCCCCTTATCAGTGAAAGGTTTATTTTTAATTGTTACATATTCTTCGATATGTTTTATGTCAATAACTCACTAGGGGGGGCTGTAGTAGCCATATCTTTGTGAAACCACTATCTCCAAAACTGCTGGTCCGATGTCGTTCGTATACTAGCATCGATAAAACCGTAAACGATAAACTATATACTCCTCCTCTTATCTCCAATTTTGTCGACAGACACGATAAAAAAGGATGCCATGTTAAGGTCAATAGAGATGAAGAAATAGAGAAAACATCGAGAAAACGTGGTGCCAAAAAAAACCTCTCTATCACTTCTTATTCTGCAGAATGAAAAATCATTGCTAAGTGCCGTTCGATGTTCAGGTAATGAAGGCTAATACTTAGATTTTATTTTAGAACAATAATATTTTTACCAAGTCAATATTGTTGAATATTATTTTGATGGCTCTTACTAAAAACCAGCGTTGTAAACATGCTTAGCCAATTTGGTAATATTAATACTGAATAGATTTTATTTTTATTCTAAATGTATATAATGTATGTTTTACCATAGAGGAATAAAATAATTGTTTTTTTTTTAATTTAGTTTTACCAAATAAAGTTCATTGCTTTCTTTCTTTCTTTCTTGATTTCTTGAATGTCTTATTCAAAATAACAAAATACAATTTTTGATATTTCGTATACTACTTAATATTAAAAATGCGAAAGTTTTTGAGTTTGTGAATGTGTTATTTGTTACTTCTTCACGCTTAAATGGCTAGACCGATTTCGATAAAATTTAGCATGGAGCTAGCAGATATTCTGGATTAACACGTAGGGTACTTTTTACGCGGGTAGCGGATCACAGCTAGTAATTTAAAAAAAGAGGGGAGGTCTTTGTCCAGTAGTATGGAATGAAAAAATATAGTTACCAATCTAAACATGTTAAAATTAATAATACTGGCTTTGCGCGCGTTGCTACCCCCGGATCATAGTAAAAATCTATACTAAATCTGAAGAGTTTGTTTTTTTTGAACTCGTTTCATTTCAGGAACTACGGGCCGGAATCGCTAAATTATTTTTGTGTTACTCAGTCCATTTATCGAGGAAGGCTATAGGCTATATAACATCACGCTACGACCAACAGGAGCCGAGCAGTAATCAAAAAAATTTCTAAAAACGAGATAATTTATAAAGTTTCACGCGGACGTAGTCGCGGGCAATAGCTAGTAGAGTATAATTGGGATATACGTACATTTTAATTACACAGTAACAAAAGTGATACCACGGCCTCACAAAAAACTGGCGTGAAACGGCGTTGTACCGTCGGTAAGTGAGTGAGTTTACCGGTGGCCCAACTTCCCTAATCCCCTATCCCTATTCCCATTCTCTATTCCCTCATAAAGGCCGGCAACGCCCTTGCGACTCTTCGAATATTACGAGTGTCCATGGGCGACGGCAGTTTTTCCATCAGGTAACCCGTCTGCTCGCTTGCCCCCTAAATAACGTTACAAAAAAATTATATATAAAGCCCTCAACTTTTTTGGATGTCGATTAAAAGTCAGAACAATAAATAGCACCTGAACCAACAATAACATTAATATTAATTTGTGGTCAGTTTTTAACCGACTTCCAAAAACGAGGTTATTTGTTCGGTTGTAATTTTTTTTTATGTTTGTTCAACCATAGCTCCGCCGTTTGTGAACCGACTCCGCCGTTATGTTCTACGTTGTCTGACTAACCGACTTCCAAAAAATAAGGTTATATTATGTCCGGCAGTGAATATATTTTTTTGTATGTTCAACGATTACTCCGCCGCTAGCGAACCGATTTTAAAATTTTTTTCATTGTTGTATGGGGTATTACTCCAGTTTGGTACCATGTTCACAAAAATGGTGACCTGATGGTGGGATCCATGAATAATTGAGGGAACTCCTCGAAATTTGTATGGAAACATATAGTAATTTTAGTATCTTAAGAAGCGTCCTAGGCATATGTATATACCAAAAAGTAAGATTTGCTACCAAGGTGTATCATGGTTTCGAAGGTACTTAGAGAACTCGCGATTTCTTTCAGATACGACTTTTGAGTTTTCAGCATTGTTTTAATAACTGAAAGCATCGTGCCGAATGGCTCTCCCACGGCGAATGACTTTTACCTCTACAGGCATAGACCACGGAATCGATTTTGCTTAAATTTGGTATGGAGATTTTTAGTCACAGGGAAGGAAATAAGATATATTTTGTTCCGGAAAAATGTACGGTTCCCGCACGATAAACGTATCATCTAGTTGTCTGTAAATAACAAAGGACGAAGCAATATAATTAATGGTGATAAAACGGGACGATTTTAATTAATTTTCTTAATGAGTTCTAAGAAGAAATCGGCTTCGATGTTATTTCACTGTCCTTGGAAATTAAAATAACCAGAGGGCACTAGTGTTTTTTGGCCTTTTTTAAATCGTCCAAGTGCATGTCGGGTTCCGTACCGATAGTACTAGATGCCCGCAACTCCGTTCGTTCGTTCTGTTTTGCAGCAACCCTTGTCTGAGTTTTTTAAAAAAAAACCACAAAGTTCACTAACACTACTTTATTTCACTAAAAATACAACACTGATTTTTAATGACTCC
>JAOTAV010056430.1:0-15412 GCA_026546445.1 Cyclargus thomasi
TTGTGCGAGTGCAGAAATGAGAAATCGTCGAGCTTATCGTACAGATGAACAGAGGAATAATCTTAGAAGTGTATGAAGATCATTGACTGTTAGGCGGTACGAAGTTCGCCGGGTCAGCTAGTATAAGTATGAAGTCACTTTCCGCGGTTTCCATGATGAGATATTTAAATAAAAATATGCAACAGATTTGGATAGGGGTTTATAATAGAGTTTCAGTAGGAAGGTTTTTATTATAGCTTTTTCCCGCGGCTTTGCTCAAGTGGAATACGAAAATCACGTGTCGGGCGATTTTATAAAATAATTTTTGTGGCGGTTACGCTTCTGTTTTTTGTAAAACGAATAATACTTCGTAATTCAGCTAGACGTCTGCCACATAACACGCAGTTTAATTAAATCACTCTGGCAAAAAAGATATCGTATAAGAATGGGACATTTAAAGTAAATAAAACAACAAACGTTATATTTCGTATGATACAAATCCACATACAATACAGTATATTTGGTACAAAACTCACAAGTATAGCATTTTATAAATAGTTAAAAAAGATAACGGGCACTATACATATCGTACAAAATATACACGTCGTTCGTCAGCCGGCGGGGCGGCGGCGGGGCGTCGGCGGGACGGCCACGGGTCGGGGCCAGAGCGGCATCAGGCGGGGGCCGGGGGGCCGGCGCGGCGGTCAGGCGGGGGCCGGGGGGCCGGCGGCGGGGGCTATGGCAGCGGCTCCACGTAGTTCTCGGGCACGAGGCCGCTGCGGCCGTGCAGCGTGCCGCGCAACCAGCCCGGCTCCGGCGACGGAGTCACGTCCGTGATGATCTGATTCGGCTCAAACGACAGCTCGCCCTCGCTCTCGCCGAGGCAGGCGTACAGCGTGCGCACGCGCCTGCAATACAACACGTATCGTGTTATGCTTAGTTCGACTCGATTGTACGCCCGGTCCTATGTTTGCGTACGATTGTAAATAAACAACATTTATTAGTGTCACAGTGACGTCGTAGGCGTCATCCGTGTAAACGAGGCTTATCGGTACATGATCGGTATCGACCGGGTGATCATTGGGCGTGTAGTCTATACTCACAGGGGGCGCGGGGCGGGCTGGGCGTGCGGCGCGCGGGGCGGGGGTGAGGCGCTGTGGCTGGACACGGACTCGGAGCTGGAGCTGCAGCGGGCGCGGGCACCGAACTGCTGCAACAGCTGCTGGTGCTGCGGTGCGTACGCGGTGCACGTCACGATGTCGTTGCGGCTCATGACGGAGGCGGGCGCGGGGGCGGCCGCGGCTCTGTAACAGACGAGGTCGACATTACTCTCTGCGTTCCTTACACGCTTTGACTTATGTTAATTACTGACCAAATTTCATTATAAGCAAACAATAGAATATAATGCTAGTATAAAAACTATCGAAAAAAGGCGCAGCCTATAAGGGATAATTTTTAAACTGTGACTTATTTTGGTTTTCCGAAGTTACTCTGACTTATTGATTTTTTAAAATAAAATTTTACGGTTCTGAATACAATGTATGGACACTCGTTTGTTAAGTTTATCCTTACAGTTGCATATTTCAAGTCATAGATGGCGTTAGTAGTAGAATTTTATAAAAGCCCTTATAGTTATTCCGTAAAGTGTATTGTGAACATGTACCGGGAGTGGAGTTATCCCGTTCATAAATTTTTTATTTACTGCCTTATTATTACTGCCCGGTAGCTATTGGTCGCAGCGTGAAAACTATAGCCTTCGATAAATGGACTAACCAACACAAACAAAACAGGCCAGTAGTTCCTGAGATTAGCGCGTTCCCCATCAGTATATGTTTCAAGTTCTCTTATTGTATATTGGGTATCATAAACGTTGAGCATATTTTATAACCTACAGTATAGCGAGCTCAACAGCTGGTGTTGTGTGCATTATGTATAATGTTTATTTGTCGTGTCTAGCTTTTACCAGGGAGGTAAAGGCTGGACTCGACATAAATAAAATTTCGTAAATGCCCTAATGCCCAGGCGAGGTATTGTGTCTGGTTTACACGTATTAAGTAGGTAACTGAATTTTAACTTAATTTTAAGTTATTAACTTCATGTAAACACAAAATTTTGTGGCTACTGGCAAGTTAAATGACATAAAATGTAGTTAAAATTTAGTTACCTACTTAATACGTGTAAACAACACAATAGAGGAATAACGAAATTTGATTTATTCTAAGGGAATATTTAATCGGGATAAGGTTATCCTATTAACTTAAAAAATTCGAAATCCATATTGACGGCACGATTGACGGACAAACAAACTAAATCACACACTGGTATACACACACGTATATAACTCGCGAATTACGTACTAAGTTGTACTGACCCGGCAATCACAAATCCAGATAGACAGATGATCATGTTGCGAGTGAAGAATCGTGCGAACACGGAACCTGTAGCGAGAACTAGCACGAGACTGGGTGATAATATACGCGAGCGGGCGATCGGGGCGAACTGGTGCACTGGCGTCCGTGCGCGCTATATATGCCGGGCGAGCACCTGCCGCTCGCGCGGGATGACGTCCCGCCCCCGTCCCGCGCCTCCCCGCTAGCGTGCCCGGCTGAGGCCACGTTCGCCCGCAAAAAAACTTTCACATTTCGTAGCCGGTCACTCGCGCACCTGCCGCCCGCCCGCAGTGGCTGAGTGGCGATTTGGAATTTTATAGCGTTCCAACATTAGTAAATATACTTTTTTATCTCCAGAGGGAGAACAGAATCAATAAAGTATATTTGATCGAAGGATAAATAATGCTATTTGTCGTACGAGAAAATAGAATCTCTTATCATATTATTATGCTGTTCGAAACCATGATACTTATTTTTAATTTTTTTCAGGTCGGTTCTTTATTTTGCTAAAAATATATATTTTAATATAGATGTAACAAGGACATGAATAATTTAATTTTGCAATAAAATAAATGTTGATATATCGACCTATGACGTAACAACTGGTGCTTCTACTTGTTGGATGCCAGTGCCCTTTGGTGGACATCAACACTCAAGGATCATTTCTGGGTCTCTTACTATTTTCCATATACTTAAATAATATATCTGATGACACGGCAGTGGCTTCGCCAAGTCGAGCGCGAAGCAAACACTGCCGTACCCAGTGGCGTAACTACGAGGTTGCAAGCTGGCAAAATGCCACGGGCCCCCAGTCGGAAGGGGCCCCCGATAAGCCCCCCCGATTTGCCCCGGCCCGCGAACGGTATAGTTACGCTGGCCGTACCATCTTTACCATTTCGCCGAATTTTCAGCCCCCTTTTTGATAAACTCGGGCTAATACCAGACAGCTGAAATTTTTACCTTCTAGTAATCTCACAACACATACTTGAAATCCGAAATTTCAAGCCTGTAGGTTATTTAGTTCTGTAGTAACGGGATAGCAAAGTATCGCATTTTAGACACTCACTCACTCACGATCATCAATATAGAACTATTACTTCTTATGATCTCAGAGAACTAAAATTTGGTCTAATATTTTTATGGTCACATAAAGGGAAAACTATAAAAACTAGGATAATCGAATTTTTATCTATCGAATTTAAATTTTAATGGCATGGCAAAAATCATGACTATTTTGACGACAGTTGTGGTGATTTTTTAGTTTTGTACCTCATGAGATGGGAAGTCGCTGGAGGAAGCGAATCCCTTTAAAACCCGGTTCCCTACCATTGAAAAAAAAATTACGTTCGTAGTAATTACAAGATGTGTATTAACAAAAACTGTGCCAAAAAAACCTTGCCCTTCATTAAAGAAGTGAAATCTTACCAAAAACATTATGTTAAAAGACAGGCCAGGTCTCGATCAAGCTGCTTGTAAAAGAAATGAAATCTAGACAAAGGCGTGCCAAGTCAAAGGTTCCTTACTGCCATTTGTTTATTATTATAATTAATGTTATACGACTGTCGTTTAAATTCTACCCACTAACGATTTAAGAATAGTTAAAGGCTAGTCGTATAACATTAATTTTAATATTAAACAAATGACAGTAAGAACAAGTCTGTCGCACTCGCGTGTATTAAGCTCTAATTAGTACCCGGAGGGGCACATCACTAGGGCCTCACATGCGAGTTATTTTTTTGTTGAATATTTTGAATGTTTTCATATATTTTTTTATATTTGAATAAATATTTTAACATTTATCTCGAGGGGCAAATCGATTAGGCGTTACATGCTAGGGGTAACCCACGGGTGCAAGTTGTTGTACTTACGACCGAGAAAGTAAATAAAAAGTTGTATTCGTTACGAGTTTCTATCATGGAAATCCTTCATTACGCTTGTCAAAAGCATTTCGTGTAATGGTAAAGTCACAGAAATCGGTTATATTTGGTAACACGTGAAGTTTCGTTTTTGATTGAATTTTGCTGACGGCATCAAGCATATAACCAAAACATTTTTTTACATAATGATTTTGGTGGAATTAAATTTTTTCCTTAATTCCAAACTGTTACTCTATACTGATGATGCCAAAATAATAAAATACATGTCTCTTAGAGATTGTCAGCTTCTACAAAAGGATCTTAACGAATTAAGTTATTGGTGTTCAGCTAACAGATTAGATCGGATTGTACCAACATGTTTTAAATTAAATTTTATACTTTAACCTAACTGTCATTAATTTTAAAGTGAATAATGAAGAATTACTTAAGAAAAACTCAATCTAAGCCCCAGGGATAGTTGACGACGACAAGTTAATTTTTGATAAGCACATTGATCATATCGTTATCCAAGCCTAAAAGCTCTAGGATTTATTATAATGGTCTTGTAAAAATTTTAAGGACACCAAAAGTATTAAAGTTTTGTACTGTTATTATGTACGCAGTCTTTTAGAATATTGCTCAGAAGTTTAGAATCCCTAATATAATACTTATATACAATAAGAATAGAATCTATTCAAAAGCACTTCCTAAGATACCTTCAGTTTACATGTGGCGTTTATCTCCAAGATTGTACAGCAAGGTTTAAAGAAACATTTTCTACCGTTACACTATTTTAGAAATGTTTCTGATCTAGCATACCCATGTTGAATTATAAATAGTACTGCCATGTTCCTGAATTATTAAACCACTATAATTTTAATTCAAATTTAAACTAATTCGACATTTCCTCTCGACTCATTTTTTTTATGACAATTTTACGCCACTTTATGCCCCCCTTATACCATCGCAACCACCTTTTACCATCGCAACTAGGGCATCGAGACCGGGTTTACCCGAAACTCGAAAACCCGGGTTTTTTCGGGCTTTTTGAGTTTTTTATTTCTTTTACGATACTTTGTTACTTACATGCTTTAAAAAAACTTTTTTATTTAAGAAATTCGTTAATAAAAGTTTAAGTTTCTTTTTTGACAGTTAACTAACTTTACTTTCTTAAGTATTTTTTTTATTTTAAAAATATTTTAAATCACGTTTACAAGTATTGTTTATTTTGTTTTTAATTGATTCATTGTTTCTAGCTCATTGATATATGAATTGAGCATTAAAGACTGATTGTTAAAATTGTGATAAATATTTTGAGCGAAGACAATTAAGATGTTATTAAAGAAACTTTTTATTTAAGCCATTTTTTGAAATTTTTTCATTCTTTTACACTAAATACTGGAGTTGCAGAAAACAATATATATAAAATATTGAAGTACTGTTTATTTTGAATTAAAAAAGTTTGATTTTTAAATGACCGTGACGTCATAAATCATTGTGCCGGAAAGTCGGTAGCATTGTTTGTTAACAGTTTAAACCGTGTCAGACGAAACGACAGCTAATTAATTTATTTTGCTATATGTGTGTTACTAAGATTTGTGAATCTCTATTTTGAAATCGATTCTATTTAAATACAAGCGCTTTTTAGCATACCAATTTAACGTTTATAAAGCACAAGATTACGAATGTTTTTTGTCGTTTTAATTCTTCTGTTCTGCTCAATGATTCCTTCGACAAAACGAACGGTGAATTGAATAACATAAGAATGGTGAACAGATAACGTGTGTCGCAGATGAGCAGCTGACGGCCAGCTGGCAGAAGCCGCGGAGATGGCTGCGGCAGCTGCGCGTGCACCTGCCTTCCGCCCCGCCCCGCCCCCCGCACGCACGCAGGTACCGCACGACACGACGCGTCGCGTCTTCAACATCACAGCTCTTGGAACACCCCGATATTTGAATAAGTCTGCGACGACTTTCTATAGCCGGTACCTACATACGTGTTATAATATTGTGTCGAGTCGTTTAAGTATATTAGGAGAGAGCCAGTTGACGGACCTACGTCATTTAGTCGGAATCATAGGTCGGAATATGTCAACTCCATGTCAGTCGTGAAGATCCACGATCTGTATCTGTTTCAACTTCTCTGATTGTACATAGTTGTAGAACGCGTAAAAACATACTTAAAGTCCTGACGTCTTGGGTAGACACACAACATAACGAGCTTCTGGTTCGATATAGTCTGTTTAGGGGGTGGGTCGTAGGGTGTTTTTGGCTGTTGCTAAATCTTAATTGTTATTGGTTTTCCGTTAGTAGGTCAAAGAAAATTATGCGTATTAATAAATACTCATGAAAGAAATATTAAGAGCTTTAAATTCTAAATATTGTACCTATACATAGATCAACCCGCTATCCCCTCATATCACCCACCTCAATCCTTATCCCCTCATCACACGCCACACACCTTAAGGCGGCAACGCTACAGCAGCACCCCTGATGTTTCTTGGTTTGCTTTCTCTCAGCTTATATTATCTTCGACGTCAATGTCGTCGTCTTATTCGCTAAAGAACACGCGCTTGCAGCGATAACGAAGATAGGCAGCAGGCCGGCAGAACATTTAAGCATCGCTTTTCGGCATCCAACATGAGCTCTTTATCTAGTATACGCAATACAATGGTCGTTTAAATCATAAGAAAGATAAATTCCTCTAAGGAGAATAGCGCGGAGCAGATGGCCGGGAGCGGTGCCTGATAAAATAGTTCGTGCGCCGCAGCCATACGGGCGACAATCGTCTGCGCGGCGCCGCACACCTGGCGCATGCGACGAGAGCAAAAACTTGTTGCACACCTGTGAGGGCTGAGGAGGCGCGCCCCGCCCCCGCCTCACCGCCGCCCGACCCCCGTTAAAGCCCCGCACTTTTTAATAATGTCCTATATTTAACTATACAAACTGAAATCTATTAAACCATTTCAACGAGAACTTTGTTTTTCAATCGAGGCTACAATGTAATGTGTTCGATCGAATCGCTCGACAGGAAACATAACCGCCGCCGCCGCGCCGTGCCGATCAATCACAAACACGATGTCTGCAATGGTGGCTAGCCGATAACACCACAACATCGCGATTCAAGCGAAATAATTTGTCCTTAAGCCTGACAAAATTAATCTGGTGTAACCCGGCCGAGGACTCGAGTCGTCGGCCGCAGCAGATTCGCTTACATTATTCAACCATTTTCTGATTATTTTAAAAGAAAATTTCAGACAAATCCCATTTTATTGTCCATAAGCTTTATGAGACTTATTTAATTCAATTCAACGAGACAAATTGCCACTTTAGGCTCAGTAAACCCTTAAGTTGTGTCTACGCAATGAGGTGTGGAAACTAGAGATGAACACTTCTGGGAAATTTTCCCTTTCTAAGGTAAATTACCTGAAGATTTCAGAAAAACTTCCAAATTTAGAAGTTTTCAAAATACTTGACAGGACTAAATAAATATGTTCTTCTTCTTCTTCTTGGCTCATGCCTCCCCGTTTAGGAATAAATATGTTTCTTTCCATATTTGAGTTACTTTATTTGTCATTTTCGAATATAGTAGACCCATAATTTGCGCATGTCAAAATCATAACATGTCATGGCAACGCCACAAACAATTTGTTTTTAATTTTTATTATTTTGTTAACTGTCAAACTGTAAACAACGTGTTCTTTGGCATTAGGCAAAAAAGTAATATTGAGATAACGTTGTGCTTCGTTACGCTTTTTGTTACGAATACAATAAGATAAAAAAATATTTTGCTTATTAATGAAATGTATTAATGAATTTAATAACTAATATATAATATTGTTTGTACATAATTTGTTCTTGTTAACCACTGATTTATAATATAAACAATCTAGTTCTTTTGGTTATACCCTGTTATCAAACATGAAATTATTCTCTTTTTGATATTTAAACTTACGACAGCAATTAAAATAATTAATGATGAGATACCAACTCAACAAACTCTGTGGCTCAGTGCTGCAGCACGTTTTGGTGCGCAAGTCGGGAATCGCGGGTTCGAATCCCGCCGTCGCAACAAAAAGTATTTATGTGTTTATGTGTCATAGATTTGCACTCAATCTAATTTTGAAACCCAAATTTAACTGACTGACGTAGTGATCTATCAACGCACAGCCCAAACCACTGATCGAGCTGAAATTTGGCATGCAGGTAGATGTTATCACGAGGGCATCCACTCAAAATGGATTCTTAATAAAACCTACCCCCAAGGAGATAAAATTGGGGATGAAAGTTTATATGAAAAATACTTTTTGACACATGCGAAACTTCGGGCACAAGCTAGTATGAAAATAACATAGTAAACATGTTTATGTTGTCTAATAGTGTTTAATATATAGCTGTTGTCTGGTTGGTAGTGGTGGTGCTTTGACATATTTTTAAAATTTATTTTCAAATTTCATGCTTTTACATATTTAAAAAAAAAAATGTAAAAACATGAAATTTCTTCTAGTTATAGTTGATATGGAGGAGGAATCGTGGAATACCAAAATTATTTTATACGTATTTCGTAAAAAGAGGTATAGTTTTAGTCGTTTGGTACACAAACGTTCTTTGACAAAATTTTATTGATAGAAAGATTTTGAACGTTTTCTGGGATTTTATTGTAGAGGCCTTTGAGACATTGACCTTTAAAAGATTTACTTACTTTATTTTAGTTCCTTTTACCTTTAATTAATTTAGATCATTAGATCTTTTTCCATTTACCTCCACCCTTTGAGTTCTATTTCTAAGGTAAGATGTTAAAAGGGCAAGGCCTGAGTTCTTAATACCATAGTGGCGCAATTTCCTGATCAATGTAGCAAGCTCAACACAGTCAAAGGCTTTGGAGAGATTACAAAATACACCTAAGGCAATCCTCCCGAGCTTCAAATATACTACAAAGAAGACCTATACCGGCATCTGTTGTGAAACTACCCTTAGTAAAACCACATTGACTGTCATGAAGTTATTAGAATTAAAATGTACTAGTAGTTTTTCTTCAAATATTTTACTAAAGGTCGGCAGAAGCGATATAGGCCTGTAATTCGTCTGATCTGATTGATGATCTGATTTCATTCCGGCTTTAAATAAAGGTAAAATCTTGGTATTTCATCAAATCAGGAAAAACGCCACTCTTTATATGTTGAAAATCATTACTAGGTGAGGATTATTGATTTGATAATTTTTGTAGACATGCCCCAGAGATCAGCAGTATTTTTAATATTTAACAATTAAATATATCAGTAATATCTTTGGGGTTGATTTGAAATGTTCAATGTAAACAATTAAAAAAAAACTTTTTTATAACGGTAACATCTCTGTTGCGTCTTATCCCACCGCTAAAATAAAAAAAAATGCCTTTATTGTTTTATTCAACATTATACCTCATCTACAGAACGGTCCGGCTACAACTGGCGCTCTTTCGATTTCCTCTATCATACTTCATATTTTGTAAACTGCAATTTACCTTTCACTTAAATTACTCAAATTACAAAAAACAATTTCTTAAAAAAAGTATCTATTTGCTCGGCGAGTTCGACTTGCAAATTGTTGATGCATTTTTATTAAGTGTGCAGACGGCCGCCTTATCTAAACCGATATCCCCTCCCAAAGTGAAAAAATTAGCTTTTGGCTCTATAAAAATATTATTTCAATAGACGATTACTCGCAATGAAATGAATTATCTTGTATTTCATGATGTTATATTGCTAGAAAAACCAAGTTTATTTATGTTTATACTGTCGGTACTAATCGGTACCTACTTACAATATGTTGTTAAAGAGAAAATATTTTTTTGCATTTAAATGTTTGTTACTCTTACGTATAAACTTAAAAAGTACTTGTCCGATTTCAAAAATTCTTTTACCATTTGAATGCTTCTTAATCAAAAATCGGCCAAGTGCGAGCTGGATACACGTAGGAATGGTTTCGTGCCAGACCGACCATAACGAAAACTTGTATGTCATGACCCTGATTGTGTACCTACTGTGGTGATTCAGAGCGATAAGACAACTGCACTTACCCCAGAATGCCGTTGACGGAGCGGGGATGTATGGGTGCGGGGGGCGGCGGGGGTGCGGCGGGCGGCGGCGGGGGCTCCGCGGCGAACACCACCTCCAGGTGCTCCAGCAGCGCCTCCACCAGCACGTTATAGAACTTCAGCTCCAGGATGGAGGCGACGGTCTCGCGCTCGGCGCGCATCAGCGTCGGCCCGAAGCACACCGCCAGGTTGGACACCGTCATAAGGTTGCGGTCGCTGCGCGCCGCCACGCTGCGGACACACGCGCTGTCAGTGGGAGGGCGAGGTTCGGGGGGAGGGGCGGGGGCGGAACACTCACCTGCGCAGGTGCGTCAGTACGGCTCTCAGCAGCTCGCGGTTGGCGGACGGCAATGCGCGCACCAGAGCGTGCAATGCGCACACGCGCTCCTCCCGCCGCTCGCACTCTGCGAAAGCAAAATACACCCGAAGGGCCGTCGACAATGATTCTACAATTTATAGGGCTGAAAGGTCGACTTAATTAACACTCATCCCTTTTTTATCAATTCAAATCACTTCGGCTAAATGACCCTCAGCCGACAGAGTATTTTTCGAAAAAAAAATTTAAACTCTCTAAGCTGTCGTTTTAAAGCTCAGACAGTTCATTATTAATGATATTTAGTTTTATTTATTTAAGTAACAAACATTTATAAACATTTTGAATATAACTAGACCTAAAGTACTATAGCATAAATACAAATTATTATAACATTTAAAAAAACACATTTTCATCAATATCAAGTTCAACGTACCGTAAAACTTCATATTAAATATTAAAGTAATCTACGAATGTAATTAAAGTCACGTCGCTTTAATCTTCGTCTCTTCCCTTGACCACTCGAACTCGAACTATAGCTTGACCACAACCTCCTCTGTACCGCGCCCTAGGAACGTGGCACGGGGCGGGGGACGGGGCGGGGGACGGGTGAGAAACAGTTTTGAGTTCACACGTGATCAATATAATTGGTGGTAAGCTTATTAAATTGTCAATTTTAAATATTTAAGTTGTCTTTTCAAATATTTAAATTGTCTATTTTAACTTTTTCAACGTACGAATATCGCATAAAACGTCGTAGCTAATAATAGCGTTTCTTTATTTATAAAAGTCAGCCAATTAAAAGTGATCATTATTACGAGATAAAGCATAACTTATCTTGGAAATTAATCTTATGTGTATACTATTGACGTCGGCATTGACGACCGGTAACTATTGCAACCATCCCCCGCCTCGCCGTGCTCATACCCAAGGCGCGGTATAGCTCTTGTAGTGAAAGTATAATAAATCGACCGCTAGGCCGACCGTCCATAGCGCCGTTACCGCCGACGAATTATTTCGAATAAAATGCAACTTTACGATCTAGCGGCGGGGACGTACGCGTTAGAAATATCTAACGCCCCGCCGCTCGCGTAGAGCTAAACGAAACTTGTGTGTCGCAAAGTGGAATTTTATCGGGTCGAAATAATGTCGTTCTCGGTCGACGGCGGCTGTGGACAGACGGCATACGAATCGAATCGAATCAGTCGAGATATAAAGGTTTTTAAAGAGTGCACTCACTGGCGGCGGCGAGGAACTGCGCGTGCAGGCGGCGCGTGAGCAGCGGCTCGGGCAGAGCGCGCAGGTACGCCTTCAGCGCGGAGGTAAGCGTGCGCGTGTCCCACTCCAGCGGGTCCGCCAACGCCGCGCCGCCGAGACGCCCCGCCCGACCCAGGCTCACCAGACGCGACACCTTCGACGCCACGCCTGCCACCCTGAGACCGCACACGAACACACTATATAGCTATACAACTCGGGCGGTTGTTAGCGAACCCCTTGTGCTCCCCGGAATCATCTCGAGTGGTTCTCGAGCCGATACTTCGGAGTGATTTGAAGAACTCGAAGAAGAAGGTAATTCTAAATGCAATACAGTAACTCGAGAGATACTTTTATTAATCCGACTGGGTAATCTGCAGCGAACCGAACATTTTGTCAAACGGTCCCTAAAAGATTAAGAACAGGCTCGTGATGATTCAAAAGAGGTTCTCGCATCGACGTCGCTCCGGAACTGTCCTAGGCACGATCTGCACCGCGCCGATGCGAGTCGACTCCTAGACCGAGACGCGCTCACCTGTAGAGACCCTGCTCCTCGAGGCCGCGCGCTTCGATGGCGGCGATGAGGCGGCGCACGAAGGCCGCGCCGGCGTCGTCGAGCGGCCAAGGCGCGGGGGCGGAGGCGGAAGCGGAGGCGGGAGTCGGGGGCGGGTCGGAGGCGGAGGCGTGGAGCGCGCGCAGCCAGGCGGCGCGGTCGCGGTCGCCGAGGGACTGCAGTAGCAGCGGCGGCCGCTCGCCCGCCAGCGCCTCCCAGCAGAACCGCCGCTCCGCCTCGTTGGCCTCGCGCGCGCCACTCACGCACACGCTGTCGCTCGCGCCCACCTGACGTGTCATGTCGTCATATTAAACTTGATGTCAACGTTCGTTTCTTGAGTACTGAATATTAATGTGTAGTTATATTTTATTTATGTATTTAGAATGTTATAATAAAAAGCGAGGCGCAAATACGAGACGGCGGTCACTCTTTTGCCTTATCATTACAGCGGTACGTACATAAGTTACCGCCGGAACCGCAGTAACACTCAACAACAAAAACAACAACCTCAATTTAAAGGGAAAACATTAGAGTAGTCGCTGTAATAAATAGAGCGGGCACCGTTTTGACGTTGATTTGGTTGTAGGGCATCAGCGACAGCAGCCGGGAGCCCTGCTCGTACGTGCAGTAGTGCTTGCTCCACGCCGTGCCGAACGCCTCTATAACACACACACGACGACGGACGAGTTAGCGGGGAAATGTGATAAATAATTATTATAGACTACGGAAAAAACTTAACCAAACATATTTATTACATTTAGAAATAATTAAAAGCAAAATATTTTAGTTAACTTCGAAAATATTATTCACATTAAATAAGGTTCTCATTTACGTATACATTTTTATTATTAGGAGGTTACGTAAACGTTCGGTACTAAGATAGTTGACACCACCGGAATAAACAGTTAATACTAACTCTTCTCCATGAGGAACAGATATCCGGCTCGCGCCACGCCAACCGCCGCCCCGCCCCCCGCCCCCTCCTCGCCGCTCTCCTCCTCTTTACTCTACGGACAATTGGGAATATAAAATATATTCACATGATATTTTTAACACTCATCTCTATCTACCTATACAAATAATATAATGCTGAAAAGTTTGAAAGCGTGAAGTTTAAAAATAGTCATAAAAAATGGATGATAATTCTCTTCATATAGTCGAGCACAAGTGTAACTCATGGAATGATTTTACAAGTGAGATACCTAATAGTTCACTGATAATTTTCCATGTAAATATACGATCTATTTTAAAAAACTTTGCCTTTCTGGAGTACACTGCTGAGCTCTGAAGAAATCATCCATATTGTTTTAATTTCTGAGGCTAATATAAAGGAAGAATATATTAATATGTTTAGTATTAAAGGCTATAATTTATATTATAACTGAACAATTAGAAAAGGTGGTGGGTTAGTACTATTAAATATAATAATTTTTTTAAGAAATAACTATCCAGTCAGAAGTTTTGAAGTATAACAGGCAAAATAATAATTAATCAAAAATATGACATTGGTTTGTGTGCAATTTATAGGCCTCCCAATACAAACAAGCACGATTTTTTGATTGAATTATCGTCTACAATTTCCAAAATATGTGATCATAAACAAACTTTTTAACTAATCGGTGATTTTAAACATTAATTTGTTAAATTCGTGCTCGTTAACAAAACTCTATCTGGATTCCCTCATCAAATAATCGACAGGTAACTAAAATAATAGACAACGACAAACTGCATAGCGAGCTGTGTGTCGTCGACCGGTGCGCGCCGCTCGCTATGAACGATCCTAATATGATAGTTGAACACGTAATTCGACAGTTTCGGAACGCATATTTAAAAAAGGAGCGTACATTTATAAAAAAAAACAGCAAACGCAATGACTGTGTATGGGCTAACAAGAGATTAAAACAAATGTGCAGAAAACGGATGAGTATTACGATATTTTGAAAAAGGATAAATATAATTTTACTAAGAGACTGTGGTATAATACATATAGAAATAAAACTAACAAATACGCGCAATATTTAAAAAACAATTAAATTAAGCCATCGGTTAGCAAACATTTTAAGAATACCAAACTAGTTTGGCAAACTATAAACAGCTTAAGCGGTAAAGTGTGTTATAGCATTGACAAGTCTTTATTGAAACACTTTAATTTAGAACCTCTAAAATTACCTATTATAATAATATATTTCAACTTAGAATTAAATAACAATGTCCTTAAACCTGATCAGAGAAGCCTCCGTATATCAGTTCGCAGACGACACTTGCCTACTAGTCAGTGCAAACAAACAGTGTTTACGAAGCTCAAAAAATCCTACAACAATGCTTTACAACGCTGTGCAAGTGAGCGCACGATGTTGGTTTTATATTTATTTATATTTAATATATAAAATAATGGTTTTATATAATTAATACACAAAAAAAAACATTTCGCCACAAATCACCGCTCATTCACACAACTGCCTGACAGCTTAGACAGCTGTGATTGCCCCGACATAGAATTTGTTAAACAGCATATGTAGCTACATCGGCCTAATAATCAACAGCCGATTCAGTTGGCAACAACATAGATCATGTTTGTGCTAAATTAAAGTCTATAATGCGCATTCTAAAATGCAAATTACCTTATAGTACATTGAGGTTAATATACATGGCCCTTGCAGATTCCGTCATAGCTTACGGAATAAGTAGCTACGGTAGAACATACGCTACCTACCTACAGGACATATACGATCTGCAAGTAACAATCATTAAGTTAATGGTAAAATGTTATAAATAAGTACACACAAACGACCCTGATGGTTTATTTAAATTTTGCAATGTGATGTGTCTTTAATAAGTTTAAATTTGACGTCCTAAAAGAGTGTCAATATAAAAATCTTCTTATACAAAACTGCGTACAAAAATAAATATGTTACATTTATTTATTTATTTATTTAACATTTATTGTACACAAGAAACATAATACATTATGAGTTACATAGAAAGACGACAC
>JAOTAV010056441.1:0-15411 GCA_026546445.1 Cyclargus thomasi
TTCAGCCAAATCTGTTCTGCCGTTCTTGAGTTATAAGTGGTGTAACTAACACGACTTTCTTTTATATATATATATAACCAAATAAAAAAAACTTGCAGCTTTTTTTAAGATCGCTTTGATTTTACATAAATTATATTAGAGGGAACATTGAGTTAGAACAAGCAGATGCCCTTACATAACGTAGCTTCAGAAACCTAAGTCGATATAGCTAAAGGCTTCTATCCGACAGGCTGATCGGGTTATATATCAAAACCATACTGAAATGCATATAGTAAGATTATTTCCTAGAATTTCCCAAGACAGTTTGCCGTGGGAGAGTCATGCTTCGGCACGAATGGGCCGGCTCGACCGGAGTGATACCACGGCTTCACAGCAAACTGACGGGAAGCGGCGTTGTGCTGTGTTTCGTTCAGTGAGTGAGTTAACTGGTGGCCCAACTTCCCTAATCCCCCTATCCCTATTCCCATTCCCTATTCCCTCATAAAAATCAGCAACGCACTTGCGATTCTTCGGATGTCACGAGTGTTTAAGGGCGACAGCAGTTGCTTCCCATCAGGTAACCCGTCTGCTCGCTTGCCCCTTAAAAATCATAAAGAAAAGACAGCTTTAGTATGTCCCTCATGCTCCCTGAGATCATATCTGCGGGTTTTCGTGGTTGGATACAGAGATAAAGAGGTGGGAATCTGTGGTGGACCAAAGCCTGTTTAAAAAAAATCTACTTTTGATCTTGGAAAAACATCACTTACCCAAAATATTCGTATTTTCCGCGACTTCTTTAATATTTTTTTATAATAATTAAAGGGCAATCGAGCAGAAGGGTTAACTGATGGAAAGCAACTGCCATCGCCCATAGGCACTCGTGACATCCAAAGAGTCGTAATTGCGTTGCCGGCCTTTATAAGGGATTAGAGAATGGGAATAGGGTTAAGGAGGATAAGGTAAGTTGGGCCACCGGTAAACTAACTCACTGAAAGAAACAGTACAACACCGTTTCACGCCAGTTTCCTGTGAGGCCGTGATCGGGCGGTCGAGCCGGACCATTCGCGCCGAAGCATGGTTCTCCCGCGGGAAAATCAGAGGGAATCTCGTCGATTCACACGTTTTCGATACAAAGTATCACTTAGCCTTAAATCACACCGCCATGGTCTTTGCTTACCCCGGAACTAGGTTAACGAGGCATGATGGTTCATAAATATTTACTGGCTGGTTGACCGACAGTTTATTTGACTGAGGCGCCAAAGACCATCGTCTAGATAGCTGTGGGGAAATTCGGAACGGTACGGATTCGGTTTATGAACAGTAATAGAACACATATGGACAGTTTTGTCGATATGTGTTCTGCTCCTAAACCGAATCCGTTCCGTTTGTCTGTTTGTACGCGCTAATCTCAGAAACTAATCAGAAATCTTTTTTTGTTTAATAGCTGTTAGGTCTGAGTAACATAAAGGATACATTTTGCGAACGAAGTTGCGGGCACCAACCAGTAATTAATAAACTGTTTTGTACTTTAAGCTTATGTAATCTGTATCCCATAAAATATTATTAAAAATAAATATTTTATATTGACAGACCGTTTTTGTGGGCGGTACTTCCTATATTTTTTTTATTCCTCGATAACTTCAACTTTAAATATTGGGGGACTATTTTAAAACCTTTTGTGTACAGCCAGACCAATCCCAAAGGCCAAAAATTCTCCCAAATACAATCAAAATTTTTAATAAACCCCCAGAAACAATTAATTTTTTTGTTTACAAAGGGTTCGTTTCCAACAACAAATCATTGAGTTGAATGACAATTTATTATTATAATAATACAAAAATACAGAAATTTACTTAAAATATAATCTCTTAATATATTAGTATTTTATTAAGTCTTAGTCTTCATTATTAGCGTTATATGAGTTTCGACTTTCATCCTCGAGCCGATCCTGGATTTGAATATTCAGGTCGTCAACATCTTCATTGTCGTTATTTGAATCTTCTGTAAATACAAGGAAATCAATGAAAATATTAATTACTGTATGCATTATATTGCACATAAGAAATTGATTCGATGTAAACTTAACATACCTGATTCATTTTTGAGTAATTCACTGACAAGGCTTGGTAGCTGGTCGCCATCGAACCAGTAAAGTTGATATTGGTTCTTATCCAATGTCTACCCATTAGTCTCTGGACTGAAATTATAAAAGGGTTAAAAGGTTTATAGTTACACCCTGTGAAAGCATGAACTCTGGCAAGCTTCTATATAGAGATAATCTAAAAAAAATGTAACTCTATTATGTTTATTTTTCCCTTACGTTTCCTTATCAATCTCTTTCGACGTTACATTTCTCAAAGTGAAAACGTTAGAAAATATCACCTTTATATTATTAGTATAGATTATTCTCAGAGGATATTCTTGATTCTTATCTAATGTTCATATTAAACAAAAAAAGAATATTTTAATAATAAAACAATATTAATAATAATCTTTATTGAAACCAAAGAGTTATATTGAATTTGTAATATTATATTGAATATCGTTACTTCACGGTTTCCACGTCTAAAACTAGTTACATATTAATAATTTAATTAATAATATAATAAATAACAATAATCACAATACATCATCAAGTTCTATTAAACTTTTTTGATTGCCTTATTTAACGTTCGGCTCGAAAACAATACGAACGAAATTAATAATTTCGAGATTATTTAGTACGGCTCTCAAAATTTATATTATTCACTAATTAAATTCATTCATGACCAAATTTTACCTAAACTACGGTCCGTAAATTTTCCGGAACCGTACGTGTTTCCGTGATTTACGTTAACCTACTTTTACTCAGAAAACCGGCGTCTCAAGTGAAAGAGCTTGTCACTGTTCTCCTCCAAAATGACTGGACCGATTTTAATGGTTTTTTTGTGTGTGTTCAAGGGGTCTTGAGAGTAATTAAGATTCACAAGCCAAGACCGGCAGGACAACGTCTGTCGTGTTCGCTAGTACAATATAAAACTCAAAAGTGACTCACTGATGCAGCCGCTAAGAAGGAAATAAAAAACCGGCCAAGTACGAGTAGAATCCGCGGACGAAGAGATCCGTACTATATTAGAGCAAAAAGACGTAAAAATTGCATTTTTTGTATGACAGCCCACCTTTGTTTAAATTTTATCACTGATTAGTAATGTATAAATGGGTGAATCAACTTTTTTTTGTACCTCAATTTCTGCCTTTACGACTTTAAACCATAATAATTAATAATTACCAATTCCTAATTTAAATTTAATCATATACACATTATCTTTATATATAGACCAATATTATTACTGACAATTTCAAACAGTTCTTACATATTTACAAGCAGTTTCCCGGGGACAAAAATGTCCCAGAATTTGTATGAAAATATGGTTTTGTCCCCTGGACCACCGACTTTATACATACAAATGTTTTGATTTAGTATTTATTTAGTAAATTATCGGTTAAGATATTTCATTACCTTTCCCAATTTTAATTTTTGGGTACGGAACCCTAAAAAAGGGATAAAGGTTTGTTTGAAAATACTTCTAAACGCAAACGAAGCCAAGCAAAAGCTGCTTTATGGTATAATATTTATGGACGATTCACACCACGTCAACCTGGCCCCGTGGTAAGTACCCGAGGGACTTGTGTTACAGGTACCAGACAACGGAAATATATTTATTACTTTCATACTATACACATATTTAAATATTTTAGTATACATACACATCCATTTAATAACATCATAACCCAGGAACATTGAAATACTTTTTGTTCCGTCGGCGGGATTCGAACCCGCGACCTAGCTACCAAAGCGCTCGACCACTGCGCCACAGAGGTCGTCGTTTATGTAATATCGATAAAGTCCTAAACGTCTATTTGACCGAATAACCTAACTAGATAGCTCCTACAAAAACGCAAAGCCACAACAAGAATAGAAACTGCTATTGAGCACGCTTTACTCGTTGCCATACTTTGTTATCGATCAAGCAACTTTCAAGTTGGCTTAGAAAAGAACATATCTTTATTAATGTAATATGATAAACTGGTTTTAGCCCGCGGTTACGCTTGCGTTTAAATTTGAAAGTCGCAAAAATGCGAATATTCTTGTGAGCCAAACATTTTTAAAAACATTATGTTTTTCGAAGACTAAAGGTAGCCTATGTTATTGTACATCTTTAAAACGCTGGAGTGGACTATCACCAGCGGTATTTCCGGACCGCTACCACCTACTAACCTTTAAGAAGAGAGCGTATTTCCTCTTAAAAGCGGCAACGCAACTGACACTCTGATGTTACAAGTGTCTATGGGTTGCGGTAGTTGCTTTCCATCGGGTAACCCGTTTGCTCGTTTTCCCATTATTTTTATATAAAAAAAACTACATGAATGCTGAATATCAATTTGATTAGTTGCTTTTTCAGGGTTTGAAGGAAAGACAAATTGAAAATAAACGAACACGAAATTATTATTATTATTTAAAATATTATTATAAAATGGATGCAAATGTCTGTCAGTCCGTCCAAAATTTTTGATTCTGTTCAATTGTGTCACTTAACTATTCGTTTATTGATGGGATACATGTATCTATTATGAGGAAAGTTGAAACTGAGCCAGTTGACGGACCTATGTCCTTTAAGAATATACATGATCTTTCTTTATTTAAACAAATCTATCGTTACTGAAAAACTATGTAGTCTAATCACTTTTGTGATAAAATTAAAAACAACAAAGCTACAAGCTGTTAAAGTAGCCAGAAAGAGAGATCCGATATTGACTGTGACGGCATAGTCTATAAGCTGCATACAAGGTTCATACTAAATTACGTTTTGAGAGAAAGAGATGGGTAGAAAATTTGAATCGCTAATATCTTACTCATTTCTCAACAGAATACAGAGATATTTTGACATTCTGTATATCTTTTAGCCTATATCATAATAATTAGCATTCAGGAAGTTTTGTTTAACACGCATCTTCCCAATTCCATGTAAGTCATGGGTCGTGTGGGTTTGTAATAATGCAACCAGTTTTCTTAGGTCCGCAATCTGGGTCTGTTTCAGTTTCCCTGATTGTAAAAACAAATTTAAAGGTATCGATTAGATCTGATTGACTTAACGGACGTTGTTCGTAGAGTCCACATCCTGAGGATGCCCCGGTGTTGAGGCGAATCGCGCGTCGAGGTTCTCAACCCGCATTTTTACTTACAGGTTGAGGTTAATTTCGCGGAATATTGCTAAAAATCTTTATTTGCTAAACTTGAAGCTATGGATTTGTGCAAAGTAACGCCTGATTCTATTAAATATTTAGAGGTGTCTGTAAATTGCTCGTGCAGGCTATATTGCAGTTCATACTCGTATATAGTGTGAAGGATTTAATGTTAAGGATTGTTCACACTTCATGATATTAATATATCAATAACTGTATGAAAGATAAAATATGTTATCTCATTCTAACATCATGTGATTTTTAACATCGTTGTAGAATTATATGTATCTATAAATTAAAACGCGAGCGGAAAATTTTGTACTCTTTTTATAAAAGACGGGTAGACGTTAAAGCATGAAATTCCTCCCAGTTATAGTTTATTTATATATAGCAAGATTTAAGCAAATTTTAAAATAATATTATTATTTTAAAATTTGCTTTAATCTTGCACATTTTAATTATTAAAATGCTACGCACAATACAATACGCATACTAAAATATTTTGACATGAAACATACATGAAATATTTCTTTTGTTTATGGTTGACGTTTGTGTTTTTTTAATAAAATTGGTAACGAGACCTTTATGCCAAATTTAAGTTTGAAATTAAATCGAGAATAGATTATTTTACCGCTTGTCTACAAGATGATTTTAAAAAATTATGATCGAATTTCGACCACACGGCGGTCTCTAGTATGATTCAATTCAATCTCAATAGGCAGTACAAAACAAATGAAGCTTAAAATATTTCGGACCCGGGGACGTGAGGCGTTTTGCATTGTATTCCCTGAAGTGGTTTATTTTACCTGAAGTAGGCATTAGCAGGTTTTCGGCGTTAATTCCGCTTAATGCTACAGGGACTGGACTTATAGTATAAATTAAATGTAATAAAGTAGCTTTACAGCTGTGTTTAGGCGTTATAAGGTCACCCGTCACGTTTATATAACGTCATGTTTTTATAAATATTTTAATACCACTTGGTGTTTTATTGTCCTCTTCAAGTGTACAAAGTCGCGGCATGATTGTCGCGCCGTGTAGTTGTGTACGTGCAACTGTGTGAGTTTTCACATGGCGCGGCGACCGTGCTGTGACTGCGAGCAGGCCGTGATTACCCACTATAAATACTGCGGCAGTCTTAGTAATTTCGCATGAACACGGTCGAAACACCGCACGGCGTCCGTGTCGCAACGTATTCATCTACCTTACGGACTCATTCACTTGACATTCACCCTCTAACGAATTAAGTACGGTCAAAGGCCAGTCGTATATAACATTAACTATGATAATAAACAAATGACAGTAAGGATCCTTTGACTTGTCACGCTTTCGTCTAGATTTCATTACTTTTGAAAGATGTTTATCTAATATTATAAGCAGCTCAATCGAGACTTGGCATGTTTTTTACAGAATGTTTTTGGTGGGATAACATTTTACGTTTCTGGAGAGATATGCTTGGATAGGACTATGTTGTTATCTCGTACCTTTACACCTGCACATCGTTACTCATAGGTGGCGTTAGTAGAACAATATTATATTTTATTAACATTGATAATACTGTTACTATTTTATTTTTAAACACATCTACAACAGTGTATACACAAATGTTTATATGCTAAGGTCCAAGCCTACTCTTTTATGGCATTACCGTAAAGTGTACCACAAACATTTACAGCGATTAGGATACAGGGGTCGCTTCGCTCACCAAAAATTTTTTTTAATAGTGTTTTCACCTAATCTTATTAGTTTAATGTAGCGGTCATTGTGTAGAAAGTATAGGGACAAATTCCTATATTTTCTACACAAACTGTGATTGACAACAATAAAGCGATTAATGTTGCACGGTTTCTCTATGAAATGACGAATTTTCCACAAAGGGTTGATGACCGCCACCGCCTACATTTCACGAAAGTACTATATTAATAACAGAAAATTATTCATTGACATGACAACTTATTTCAACTCCTGTGACAAAATCTGCAAAAATTGAAAACTTTATTTTACCTAAAATCTACCTTTACAAACGAATTATACACAACAAATTATATTGTATACTAGTTGCAACTTAATTGAACAAAAATTTGTATATATAAATATTGTATAAATTTTGTATATAACCGTAGGTTTTCCCGGGTAAAAAAGTATCAGATATGTTGCCTAGACCTAAAAAGTTATTAAACAAAAGAGATTTATTCAAATCTGCCTAGTTGTTCCGCGTTCAAACAGACAAACAGACAACTTTTTTTTGTCGACATGTGTTCAAGTTGCACTGTGACAAGCTATTATTGTTCTTAGCAACCCCACATTGATTATTTTGTAAAATTATTAAATGTTCAGACACTCCAATTTTACTGTTTTATTATATTATTATGTACAATCAGAGAAGTTGAAACAGACGCAGATCGTGGATCTAAGTAATTTGGTTGGGTTATGTCAAACTTACCCCGTAGGCTCATATGGAACCGACATTTTCCGACCAAATGACATATGTCCGTCAACTGGTTCTCTATCAATTTCCCCCATTATATACTTATAGATGTTTTCGACAACTTTAATATAGCTCAACAAGGCGCGCGTGCTCTTAACGTAAACTAATTTGACATTAACTGTATAAAGTTGTCGTTTTATAGCGGGGGAGTACTAATATTACTTTGATCGTGTGTTTGACAGTTAATATCGTTGCCTAATGAGAAGAAGGTCGCACCACAGTAGACAAGAGAACTAGTACGCTGACTTATTTTATTTTACCGTCTTATGCCCGCGCTACTCGACCCTTGTAAAGCTAAGGATAGCAAGCTAGTTCTTTATTAGAATGTGTTGACTAGCTTAGAACAATTATATCAACTTATGCCTGTGTCAATCAAGCTTTTTAAGTTGAGATATTGAGCTAGTTTTCTAGTTTAGTAGTCGTTTGGTCGCTTCGTTAGGGCGTAAAGTAAGGACAAACAAACAAACACACTTTCCCTCCCATTTATAATATTATTCTCCTAATTCTCTATTTCTCTATAAAACTATCTTGGCCAGCAATACTAAGCTAGGATATGACAGACAAAACTAGCTTAGAAATAAAGCTAGTTTTGTCTACATAAAGTAATATAAGTATTAGCTTGCTATGTTTCTGACACTTGATATCCTCGACAAACTAGCCTCGTGAAGTTCTAGCATTAAAAAATCGTTCATCTGAATCAACTAGTTTCGTAGTTTATCCAGTTTTTTTATAAAAAATCAATATCTACGGTACATTTTTTTCTAAAGACTTGTAAAAAAAATATTTCACGACAAGTTCGTCGCTAGAAGTTATATAATGAAAATCATTCTATGGGATATTTTTTTTTGTAATGTGTTTAACGTTTTGGCATACTTATTAAAGGTTGAACTTAGCCCGCTGGCCCATGTACAAGTCTTAAAGTCCGATTACTGGTTCGTTGTGTCTTTATCGAGTAAATTGTGGGTAAATTAATTGTAGTAATAACCCCTCTACAGGATGATGGAAATGGGAATTATTACAGTGATTGCAAATTATGATCAGTTAGTTATTATCATATTAACAAACTAGAGTGCTTTCTGTCAAGTAGGGGTCGTTAGCCTTCTGTCAAAAAGAATCTATTTACAGTCCGCTGTTGGTTGCAAAGTGTTCTGTTGTCACTTTGATGTTACCAATAGTGAATATGCATGACTTTTTCTTACGTTTTGAATACGCATTTTTTTTAAAACAGTAAAATTGTAGTGTCTGTACATTTAATATTTTTACAAAATTTTTAATGTGGGGGTGCTAACAAACAGTAATAGAACACATATCGAAAAAAAAAAGTTGTCTGCTTATCTGTTTGTACGCGCTAATCTCGGGAAATACTGGAAGGCTTTGTATAAATCTTTTTTTTGTTTAATAGCTATTAGACCTGGGTAACGTATAGAATACTTTTTATCCCGGGAAAATGTACGCTTCCCGCGTGATATACAAATTTATTGCGCAACGAATTTGCGAACACCAACTAGTGTATAATAAGATACTACAAGGACAGTCCATATTTAGTAACACCTGGTTGGATATTACGAGACACGAACTGTCCTTAATCCGTTTTAATTATCCAGGTGTATTAGGCAAAGCTATACAAATTGGAAACCAATATGAAAATGTTTGTTAATCTGTTGTGTCCATTACACGAAATTAATTCGGTAATTTATTCATGTCGTAATTAAGTAATTATTGAACGTATATGTAGATTAAATTTTAATAAATTCAAACAGTGTACACAATTTCAATTTGTCTCGACACTGTGTTGCGTGATTTATATCAAAATAGAACTTGATTTTGCTGTTGTATTTTGAAATACATTTCTGAGAAACGCTTAAAATTTTCTGACACGTTAACTATTTATTGATGTACTTTTATCGTGCCTAAAAGTTCATTTTATTTCGCAGAATACAAAACTTATGTACAACTTTTAATGCAGAGAAGCAAAGGAGCAGAACGTTCACGTGATGGAAAGCGACTACCGTCCTCTATGGACACTTGTAATGCCATGTTAAAATGTAGGAAAAAGCTAAGGAAATATGAAAGAATATAGGGAATCAGGGACAGAGAGTTGGGTCTTCGGTTGTTTGTGGGGCTGTGCTATTTATGTTAAGTCAGCTCATTCGTGCTGAGGCTATCTCCCTCAAATAACATTTTAAATCGATGCCATACTGCCTCAACCTCGTATCTTAAAAATGACCACATTTCAGGAGCCCAAAAAAAACTGATTATATATTTTTTTCTTAGTAATTGTACAGAACTAGATATGAGGTTATTTGTTATGTAAATTGTTACCTATTGAAAAAACCGATATCTAGTTTTGTACAATTACTAAGAAAAAATTATAATGAAATGTAGCCATTTTTAAGATAGGGCGTTGAGGCAGTGGCATCGAAGTTTCAAACTGTGCTCTGTCTTGCTGCCCGCCTTATTCTGTTTATATATTCTATTTATATTCTATCAATATACAAAATAATACTCCACTTAACAAGGTCTGTCGGGTCATATAGTAATATTATACTATTGTAAACGTAATCGGATGATCACAGACGTATACCAGCTTAGTACAACTACAATGTAAGCTGATCAAAGCTCAGCTTTGACATTAGACTCTAATAGACCAGTCATATTAGAAATTCGGTTGGTTTGGTCGAAATCACCAGTTGCGAGGCCGGGGTCGTACGCCGAAACCATTTCGACAATTAAATGAACGTTGAACGACGCATGCTAGCTAGCATCTAGCAAACTTGAAATGAGCATGGACGTAATTTAAAAAAAAGTTCTCCCACATTTCATAAAAAGAGTCAGTTGGAATACATGCGCAATTCAGTCGCGTTATTCCAATCCCTTTTTGGAAGTCGGTTAATTTAAAACAAAATATACAAATTTCACAATATGGCGTTCGCAATCAAGGGCCCTACTCTCAAACAACACAAATTAACGGTCTTCATTGAATAATGCAATCCTACTTTCTACGTTATTTCTACGGACGTAAAATTGGATGGAGTCTTACTATACGAGTACATAGTTTTGTGTCAGCCAGGCAGACTCTTTTTACACGGTTGAAGAATGTGGTGATTTCGGTGCAAAATACATCAGAATAAAAAAGTTAATGAACCGAGAGCTGGTAGCAATTTTTGAGTAGGTGTTTGAGGCAAGCGGAAACCTTGTAATGTATCCTCCTATTACTGTCTGTCTCGTGAGAAGCGGGGCTGTAAAAACTAAAAAATAACGTAATCCGTGGAAATAACGTTGCTAATGTCCGATAATTTGTGTCGTTTGAGAGTAGGGCTCCTGTATGCGAAAGCAATATTGTGAAGTTTTTATTTTTTGTTTATAATTAACCGACTTCCAAAAAGGGGATTGACATAACGCGACCAAATTGCGCAGATTATGCAACTGAACATTTTTATGAAATGAGGGAGTAACTGACGAAAAGCAACTGCCGTTGTCTCTAGACACTTGGAACATCAGGGGACCTAAAAAGGTCGTAATAGCAGTATTGTAAAGAAACTGCTTTACAAGTTGTTTAAGAACATTTCAAGTTAAAAAATCGAATAGTTTTGATAAAAAAGCTACTTCAAAATTTTCAAAATTATTTTCGAGGAAAGTAACAAAATGATTTGCTGTTAGCAATGTTGCGAAGTGATCTTTTTAGGGCGGCAGAAGTTAGAAGTGCGTTGCCGGACTCTTTAATGAAGGAAAAGTCTACGGGAATAGAGATAGGGAATGATGTGTAGGGAGTTTGGGTCTCCGGGAAACTCACACACTTGACAAAACACGACGCAACGCTGTTTCACGCCAATTTTCTGAAAAGCCTACGGAAATTTATTTAACTAGCCGTTGTCCGCGAATACGTCGCGTGAAAGTTTATAAGCTATCCCGTTTACATCATTTTTTTATTACTGCTCCTATTGGTCGTAGCGTGATTTTATATACCCTATAGTCTTCCTCGATAAATTGACTAACACAAAAATATTTTTTCGATTCCGGTCAGCAGTCCCTGAGACTACTATCAATAATAATCATTAAGATTTTTACTATACGACACACGTATTTAATACACATCTATGACATATTCATATTCATTGAAAGACTCTCTTCGGCGGGATTCAAACCCGTGACCCTCGGATTGAGCTATAAAAGCTCTCAATCACTGCGTCATAGAGGTTGTCAGATTGAAGCGAAAACAAAATTAATCGCTATGAAATCATTATAATTATTTGCCAAATTAGTTTTTCGCTTACATACAAAAATAGTCGCTAACACTCTAAGAATTGAAGACAAAAGTGGAAAGTAACATTTAAAAAATTAACCGTTTTTGCGTAAATTGAGTTTTTTGGAGCAGATAATGATTCAAAATCAAATCAATGTATATTCTATGTATATTGTATAGCTGACATTAGCTAGAAGATGAGGATTAGCTAGGGAAATAGGTAAGTGAAAATATTTGTTATAAAATTTTAAGAGAAAAGCTGATATTTAGTGAAAAACTGATGAAACTGAAAAACTAATGTTGTAAAATGTTAGTTATCTGGTTATTCCTCTTATGCCTTCAATTATGCGTTCAAAATTAACTGCATTGGTCAAGCGTCCCTGTTGTCGCTGTTTTGTAGTGGCGTAGAGCACAATAAAACTTAAAATCGATGTGACACAGTGGCATTTTTTTATGATATTAAGGAGGCAAGCGCTCAGGCAGATTACCTGATGGAAACCAGATGCCGTCGCCCATGGACACTCGTGACCTTCGAAGAGTCGCAGGTACGTTGCCGGCCTTTACTTAAAGGGAATGGTAAAAGGGATTGGTGGATTAGGGAAGTTGGGTCACCGGTAAACTCACTCACTGAACGAAACACAGCACGACGCCGTTACACAGTATAGTATTCCACGGCCTCACAGAAAACTGGCGAAAATCCGGTCGAGCTGGCCCATTCGTGCCGAGGCGTTGCTCTCCCACGGCAACGGCAGATCGGAAAATATCTCATTGGTACACGCCTCCACCGGGGTTTGAGCCTGCGTCCTCTCGAGTGCGAACTAAAGGTCTTACCCATTAGGCTACGGACGCTCTTAAATTTTATCCGGTCGAAATCGAATCTCGTTGGCAGTGACGGGGTGGACAAACGGCCTAAGGCCGGCTTTGCCAAGAAACCGTTTTAATTATAAAATTGGTCCAATTCAGAGTTATTATTTCGACATTAAATTATAGCTTTTAATATATTTAATAAGCAATTTAATGACATTAAAGTAATTATGTATTGTCGACTATAAAAACGTAATCGTTGTACAACCAGCCGTACAAAATAAACACGTCGCATTTTTAATTATAAAACGACCTAACTCAGAATCGACTGTTGCGCAAAATTGGCATTAAAGTTTGATAACTTTAATTACGATTTCCTGCAACGGGTGATTTGGAGTTAGGTCTTTTTATGATTAAAGATGCGACGTGTTTGAATCGACGTACGATAGTAGGGAACGCACATCTAGAGACGAACGCGGTAAACGAAACGAATTTGTATTTGTAAACGATGGTACGAGTGTTCCACGCTCCTCCTCTATATCAACTACAACTGGGAGAAATTTCATGCTTTTGGGGGTACAAAGGCTTTAGGGGTACAAAGTTTTCCGCTCGCGTATTAATATATAGATACTTGCTGACCCGGCAAACGTTGTTTTGCCGTATAAATAATTTCCCTTAACATTTAGGGGGATGAAAAATAGATGTTGGCCGATTCTCACAGAGATCTGGTAAGTACAAAAAATTTCATCAAAATCGGCCAAGCCGTTTCGGAGTATGGCAACGAAAACTGTGACATGAGAATTTTATATATTAGATATATTGAGACAATACATTGGCTGCAACTCCGTTGCACCAAAATTCGTTTATTACGTGGGAAACGTACATTTTTCCAAGGTAAAAAGTATCTTATGTCCTTCCCCGGGACTCAAAATGTCCCCATACTAAATTTCAGAGCATTTTCCATGCATGGTAACAGACAGACGGACACACTCTCGCATTTATAACTATATTATGGAAGTGTGGATAATATGTGCATACTTGGAACCACCAATCAATATTATCTACCCTTATACTATTTAGTACCAATGTTAGAAACAAGAAACTAAAAATTTTCTAGAAATTCGAAAACTTTCTAGAAATTCGAGCTCCCAAACATTTTGGCACTGCAAAGTGTACATATCATAGGCGAGTGATCGTCAAGTGGGGATGTTTTGGAGCGTGAGCGGCGTGCAAACACTATTGCAATCACACATAAACCTCGAGAAACGTGCACGGGATTTTGAGCCTTATGGTTAGTTAGATTTACAATATTCCGTTTGTAGGGAAATGTTTCGGCTACCTTTTATTCAAATTGTATTCGATTTGTTCAAGTGCCGCTCTTATGCTTCTGGAAATTTTAGAAGCTTTGTAACAAAGGGTTTCTGCTTGTGCTGGATAAGATTTCTAGCTAAGTAAAAATCCCAAATCTTACGTATATTGTGAACGGGAGTCTGATTGTCCGGTGTGTGTATCGGATTTAATGCAATTTAGCATTTAACCCTTTATATTCTGATTAAATACTTTCTCGTAGGCCAAATCATTCGTTCGGGGCCACGGACAAATACTAGTATTACTTTAACAGGCAATCTAACGGAAAATCAATTTTCATTTAAACCTTCAAGGGCTTTATAACATTAAATAATCCATACTTATATTATATATGGGAAAATTTGTTTGTCCTTTCTTAACGTCGCAACGGAGCAACTTTATGACGTGATTTTTTATGTGAAGTTAGTTGAAGGGCTGGAGGACATAGGCTACTTTTTATCTCGGGAAAATGGACGGTTCCCGCGCGATAAACTTATTTTGGTGCCACGAATTTGCCGGCATCATATAGTAATGTAATAGATGCGATCCTCTCCGAGGAATTGGTGTTTGTGTTAGGCAAGAAGCCTTTGGTACAAATCACCAGGTCCTCAGACTCGGACATTACAGTGATTAAAAACAGTGCCTAAGGAATATCATAAGTTTTTATAAGTACTTATAATAAGGAATATTATAAATACTAATAATTAGTCACATATTAATAACATTACACTTAATTAATAAACAGTTATATTTAAACCTTTGTTAATAATTATTATTCTTTTAATGTATCTAGAAAACTCGCGTCGCGAGTGTGGGGCGACGGCAGTAGCTTTCCATCAGGTAAACCGTCCGCTCGCTTGCCCCCTAAATATCATTAAAAAATAATGAAGTGTGGATTTATTTTTACCGGTTTGCTAATATGTTCAAAATAAGTTTGAAAAAAAAATAAACACTATTTCCCGATAAATGACTTTCAGATAATATTCGACGCCCTACTATCTCAACCTCGTATCTTTAAAACGGCTAGGCACCGAAATGTAAATGAAGTTCCCACAGTCTAGGCTACTCGTAGTCTCAACCGCATCAGAATGTATTGTTGCAAGTGGCTTTGTGTAAAAAGATTTTACTGTGAAAAACTTTCATGAGTTATGCATTTGCTAGTAGTTTTACATGTGTAGTACATAGCATCGAAATACGTTTTTTTATTATTAAAAATAGGGTCATCTATAGGCTTTTCGCCCATATCTTTTTTTTTTTGTAATCTTTATGTTAGGTTTTTTGTACCTAGGATCTCATCCAAACTTCTTATTCAACTTATATAACATTATTG
>JAOTAV010056452.1:0-15409 GCA_026546445.1 Cyclargus thomasi
AAATTTATACTATAACTATCTTCTGTATTGGTTTATACTGTAATAGGAGATATGTGTGTGTTTATAAATAAATAAAAAAATGTTTATAAATAAAAAAATGTTACTGTGTCCTCCCCATCTAGAACTTGAAACCATGACTTTTATGTTAATTAAGTCATAGTCTTAAGCTATCTTATGCGAGTATCATAAACGCGTCTTTCCAATATTAAATATTCTGTTTCAGCTCTGTAGGTCTATTTTAAAAACAAAATTTATTCTATTGTATTTTATTTTTGTACATGACTGATTGATTCCAAAATAAAAATAAAAAATACGAATTTTTCAAGAGTAAAAGTAGCCTACGTACCTCTCCAAGCTTTCAAAAAGTAAATGCCAAAAATCAAGTCGATTGGTTGCTTCGTTTAGGCGTAAAGGAAGGACAAATGAACAGACACTTCTATTTATAATATTAGTAAGGACAAGACCAGGTGCCACAAACGTACCTTTTCCGTTATCCTTATTAGTTTTCCGAATTCGTTTTCCGCATTCGGACGCCAGAATGTATTAACTGTGAATTTCATTCCGTACCGGAGAAAGTGAACGTGTCATAGATGAAAGGTATTATGGAACGTGTGCGCTAGCTTTAAGCTAATGTATTTTGAATATGATGAAACCTCATACGGAATACGGTTCCGCGTGCTTTTTTTATTGACGTGATTCGTTAGTAAAGTGCGTGTGCTTGGTGTTAAGAAAATAATACGACCATATGATTAACAGTATATTTTATTGAATTCCCAAATATAAATTGAGAGAAAAATACATTATTCAGTAAAATATGATTCCCGCGCACAGAGTCATCCTATCCCATCTAAAAAGTATAATTTATTACAGAGAAATATAAATGAGAAAAATACATTCCATTTTCAAACATCACAAAGCGTAGTTTTTTTCGCAAGTTTTGGCTTATTGCACTGGCAATTTTGTGAAATAAGTACAATACTTAAGTTCATTTATTCTATAGGTACACACAAATACAATTTTTATTATAATTTGATTCACTGAAAATTTTGTCTATTACTTACGATAGTGTTGTTTCGAGTTTAAGTCTAATATGATAAGATAACATATTAGACTAAATTTCATTAGTAAACATATAGTAATTACTAAATATTTAATTAACTTTAACTGTGCGGGCAAATGGGTATTCCGAAATATGCTTTTTATATTGAAGAGTCTATTGTAAATGTAGGTACTATTCTTTGGTAGCTACTAAATACTAATACAATTAAAAAACAACTGTTTATGAGAATTTCACGAAAGAAGCGGATATTCACAAAAGCCGAATTAAAACTGAGAAAGTACCATCGAGAAAATTGATTTCCAGAATTATAGCCAGTTGACGGACATACGAGTACGTCATGAAGTCGGAATATGTCACTTCCATGTTAGAGGTGATCAGTAGCCTGGGTTTGACATAACGCCACTATCAAATTACATTGGTCTGCCATCTAGCTATGAACTTTTCTGATAGTACTTTCCTAGTGTATACGCCATAAAGTAAGTAAATATTTAACTAATAAAACATAATGAGTTATGAAAATAATGTTAGTAGGTAAATTAAGTACTCAATTTCAAAATAATATCATCATAAATAATTCGTAAATGCAAGTCTCTTTAACTAAATTAACGTAATGAATTTAATCTAACTTAATCAACATGTACTTCTAAAATAATAGTTAATTTATTTATTGAGCAAATAATTAAGTAGTTACATATTAAATTACTCAGAAATATATGTTAACGATTTAAATAAAACACACTTTTTCGTAAACAATTTGGCGAAATAAATATAACATATAAGACACAAGAAGATAGGTAATTTATAAGTCTACATATACATACGGAAGTTTCCGTAGCTATGGAGAATTAGAAGAATACGAACGGATTTTTTCCGTAGTTCGCAGTTTCCGTACGAAGCTTCAAAACGGAATTCCGTGTATGTGAACAACCTTAGCAGTAAAATATAAGGACGCAAAAAAAAAAACTTAAAAAAAATATACCGATATCAACAGCCCCAACAATATTATTTGCACGATTCCTGCTTCGCTCTGATATGTATTCGCGGTAAAAATACCTAAACGTTGGAAATTACTTCCCTTTCGCTGTTGTATCGATGACATTAAAAAGAGACATTTAAATATTATTGCTATCTAAAATCAATTTGCTTTAAAGCTTTAATAAATCTTCGATAAACTCAGGAGGAAGTTTTAATCATCTATTTATTAAAGCAAATTTTAATTATTGCTTGGGTAAGTACTTTAAATTTTCACCTTTGAGTAGGCTTGCCAACTCCAAAAAAGGTACTTCCGGGATTTCCGAGCTCAACATCTGGGACTTGGCTGTATTAGGCGGGACACGACGCCCCCCGCTAAATTATATCCCATCCCCGATAGTCAATATTTTCCGGGGGTCTCTTCCCGGGACTCGAAGTATGCTTCCATACCAAATTTCAGTAAAATATGTTCGACAGTTGAGCGTGAAAAGGTAACCGACAGGCAGACAATCAAACGTATAAATGCATAAGTATATAGCCATTAATTTCTGGAGACAAAAGGCGTCCCGCAAGGGGTCACGGCGAGAAGGTCCAAAATTGAATCAGAAGCGGGACAGTCCCGGAAAATTTTGGTTGGCAAGCCTATTGTCTTTTCGCTCAATATTTGCGATATGGTTCTTTAACCCTCTGTCGAATTTCTATACAAACCGCGTGCGTTAACGACAAATTGACAACACTTTGTTTAGAATTACATTTTGTATAGAAATGAACCGCACCAATCTTGAGCGAATCCATAATACCTTTGGGACCTCAAGTGGTGCAAATCATACTTTTGGTGATACGAGTAAGTGGCACTTTATTTCCGTAGAACCGTATGTTACATGTAAGTTATGTGTCGTGTTGTGTGGCTTAGGTGAGGGAGGTCTCGCCTTAATTCTTTCTCTATGGATCTCTCATTTTAAATACTATAAACATTTTGTTTGAAAATCCTTTAAAAATACGTCTTGCGGTTTTTTTTTGTTTAGGTTTTTCGGTTTGTACATTTTGGTGTACACATTATTTGAAATAATATGAAAGTATTTTAAATAAATTACGATACCGCGTCCTTGAAGTTCTAACACCACGTAAGTCAAAAGTGGCAACTTTTCAGGAGATCGAAACAATTGAATGAATTTTGTATAGATCACCATACTAATAAGATTTTACAATTAAAAAATTGTACAAGTTTTTGTTCGCTGATACGTGATCGTGATTTTCTCGTGATCGAGTTTTCCGATTTTCTGGTAAACGGCATCAAAATGTCAAAACAGCCAAAATGTGACTCACGTGGTGTTAGAACTTCAACGACACACCGACATTTTATCAGTGAAATTATAGTGTAGTCCCCAATAAATATCGATAAAAAAACGGCTATAATTTTGTTTGCAAGTAAATTTTTAAAACGTAACTTAAGAAATATTTAAGACAGAAGTTTTATCTGTACTAGTTAATGCATTTCAAGACTCCAGAAAAAAATAAAAGTTTTGTCATCAAATGTTTCCATTCATTATACTCAAATGTTATTACAAGTTTAGTAGATATATCTTTAAACTGAATATTAATAAATTTCGTTTCATAGTTTACTTTACAATTAAAAAATCTTTCATACTTCCAAAAAAAAATCTTATAAAATGGTTCTATAGCATAATGGTTCTATAGCATAAATCAAAATGTACCCAAACTCACCAAAGCCTGTTAGTGTTAATAATGTAAAAATTTTATGTATTCCTTAATTGTTATAAGAAAAATGAAAAAAAAAAACAAATCGATTTTTAATCGTTAATTTTCTGTGACAGGCATCGGTAAATTAATGGGAATTTATGAAACTTGAAATATTCAAATCGCGGTATGGTTTAATCATTGACATTTCTTTGCACAAATACAAATTATTGCACGTGTATGAGACTATTTAAGCCATACCACAAGTTGAACATTAATGCTAATACGAATGGTCTTCAGAACAATACATTATACATATATAAAATATTATGTCTAGGGGTATTGTGACGTAGGATATATGCTGTTTATAATTACTAAATTTTCTAAGGCATTACATCGCAAACGCGACAGATGTTTTGGTATAATAATATAATATATATTTTAATTATTTTGTGATAAGTAACGTCAAAGGTTCGCAGAGTATTTCCGACTCAACGTTACCGGTCACAAATTACAACAAATTCATATATATATAGAGGACTAAGTACAATGTATAAGTACAAGTGAAAACACACGACTTTCGTACACGCACGAGTGTAAATAGAGATAACTCGCCGGATGTACATTTATAAAAACACTTATAAGGCAGATCCTTAAGGAAGGGCGACCGCGGTTACCCCAACAGTTACAGCAAAACTGTAACACACGACACCAAAGACAGAGAATCCCATAGGGCGATGAAGTATCTTGAGACAGGTAAGCAGCAGGCGTTTGACAGCAGATATTGCATAATATTTTCAATTTTTTGGTATACGACAGACAGCGACTTTCAAGCAGATATTTTGCAATATCCACTGTCAAACATCTGTTGCTTGCCTCTCGTAAGGTAAATACTCTGCCGGGGCGCGCGGCCGCGATATAACTACAGATTAAATATAAGAGATCACATTTCATTAAACGATTATAAAAACAACAACACCTAATCGTTCCATATTCAAAAACGTTATGAAATTGCTTAGATTTTTTAGAATATTGTATTAAAATTAAGACACCAGCTAATTGTCTCTGGGTTACTAGACTCGACCGTTTGATTTCGAATTACAATACTCGTATATTATAATCGGAAATTTTAAAATCGATACATTCAAAGTGACTAGTAGACAGCTATAAAAGCCCCTTCTAATTACAGTAACTTATGGATATTTTAATATATAATATAACATACTAGCTACATTCAAAACGAAATAAAAATTTAAAAATGTGTACAAGAAAGCTATGTGCTTCGCCAATGCAAATTGCTTAACGTACTTATTGATTCGAAGTAGTTTTGGTTGCAAATTAAAATCTTGTCTATCTTTCAATTTAAAAATCTCATAAGACTGTGAGAATTGTTCTACGTCATGTTTTTATTCTACGTAAAATAGACAGGTTAAGTTATAACAATATTACTTATACATAGATACTATTTCGTGTAATATTAATTCGGGTGCTTATTTGGTAAATTATTATCGAATAAGATAGTGTCTAGAAACTATTTTGTTCAACTTGTACATTAAGCTATACGTAAAATTGGACTTGTCAAAGTTTATTATTATGCATACCTATGTAAATTCGTTAAAGTAGGTTTCCATTAGCGAGTTGACTAGCGAAAATATTTTTATATCTCTTATTCATGCATGGGAGTTAAAATAGAAACGTTTTAAGAGTTCGTTGATTCGGAGGATATATAAATCGGAGAGAGGTAGAATATATCGATGTTTGTGCGACGTACGGGTACAACACTAGAGTCATAGACTAGACAAATATTTATTATGACAAACATGGCCGCCAGCAGCTTTCATCGTAAAGTACTTTCATCGATGGTAAATTGGTGATTTTAAAAGCAGAAATTGCGATGCAAAAATCCTATTAAATCTTGGAATTTGAATTCGGATAACTACGGCCTTAAAATACTTTAAATATTTAAAGGGGCTTTTATATAACATATAACTTATACTATGATTTAAAACTATACAGATATTGCTCGAGACAATGCATCGTTGAAACGTCAAAAGATAGATCCGTCTAAGATAGAAACGAAAAAGAAAATTGGTCAAAAGACTAACAAGGTAGAGCACCCCGTTACACGTACCATATTTAAAATGCAATGCAAGACGACCAGGGGTTTAGAAATCTATTTTTGCAGAAATTTTACCAAATTAAATGCCAAATGTTATGGTTGCTAACCCGAATACATTATTGGCATTTAAAATTAGTAACGCACATAATTTCGGCAACACGAAACATTATCTTCTTTATTTTTGTATTTGATATTGTAGTCTCTTCGCGTTAGTTTTAGATTCACTTGTCACAGTCATGGCGTACTAATTCACCAACTGCATTGGTTCCACTCTGATTGTCCTAATAATTATCTAATTTAAATTTAAAGATGATTGTGATACTCGATTTTTTGGTCGCGGAACGCTAACGGACAATATTTTTCGTCGGAACCCTTTAATGATATTACCTCTTAGCTTTAATGCTTCTTATGTGAGAGTATAAGCATGCATTTAGCGATTTAACCCTCGGTCAGTCAGCGGAATCCCTGTGTCCTGTGACCACCATTTCGGAAACGAAGTAATTAAATATTGAAGTTCGTCCGCAACCCACCAATAATCCGAAACGCACGTCTCATTAATCAATTTTGACCTTTCATCCTATTAACGCGAACAGACTATATCCACTACTTCCACATATTCCTATACCCCTGGTCCGTCATCCGTTCACGCGAGGCCGTTCCCCTCGGAGCGGCCGCGTCTTCGTCACTGCAGGTCCTTCACCCCCTGAAGTATCCTCTTGACGTGGCCTACCTTCGTGATCCCCAGGTCCCGAAGGTCCCTCCTCGCCAGCGACAGCAGCTCTCTACCTGTGACGTCATGACGCGCGAAGGCCTCCGAGTACTCCCCAAGGTCGAGCGTCTCCAGCCAAGCCTGGACTTCCGAAACGCCCCAGGACCGAACCTTCGCGGCTGATGTACCCGCAGTCCCTTCTTCCGACATGCTTCTGCGACCACGTAGCCAGCGACTGCCAGCTTTCTTCGGCACCTATGGTACAATCAGGTTAGGGTGGGGTCTACATGTCGCTAAATCGATGCGGATGGGTACTGAGTCGTGGTGTAAGGTGTATGTCGATACCAGATAATGTTGCGCTAAGGCTGGGGTGGTTTGGAGGGTAGACGATCATAAGTTAGTTTTTTTAACAAAGAATTATTATCACTATGTAATTTACATATTTGAGATATTAAGATTTGCTATCTTAATATCTCAAATCTTTTACGGCAATAATCGCTCACCAATTGATTAGAACGTGAGTTTTTTTAAATTTCATTTCTTTGTATATTTTCTTTTTTACAGCATATATAATACTTTAAAACTTCCAAAAATAGTATATGGCGTGTAATAGCTACATAAGACACTCAGTAAACAAGTTACCTCGTCAGCGTTGATATAGGCGAATCCATCTCTGAGTTCGCACCGCGCGAGCGCGACACGCAGTGCTGTGGCGAGCCCGCCCGCGCTACCCGCACCTGTGTCCAGCAGCTCGTGACAGCTTTCCACCTGGGGAAAAGTAATAATAATGACGGTGGCCGGTTATATATACTTTGCATGCTATGCACGCTAAACATTCACTCTTGTCATCATATTAATTTCATTGTACTAGTTCTTAGATGGTTGCCTGGAAGATATCGCAGTTTAGCGATAAGGCCAATAAGTTTCAACATTTTGTGGACTACAATAAAGTATTTTTATTATAATCTCTTTACTCTCATAACCCAGAGGCACGGATCATCGACACGACTGGCGAGAGGCGCAGGACTCACTTTTTACATGTCCATCCGACGCATGGATCATCTCGCTTGTCAGACAATCAGGTGATCAGACTGCATTGCCCTAACCAAACCTGGAAATAACATGTTTCCAACGCGGGAATCGAACCCACGACCGACCTCCGAGTTAAGAACCAAGCTCTTTACCACTAGACCACGGAGGCGTTTGGGGAAAAAGAACCGATAGTTTTTCCTGAAATTTTCTTTATGACTGACATGAAAACCCTAAATATAATAAAAAATTCTTATGTACTACCATAGACAAATATGGTACTACGGAAGAAATTGATACAGAACAAGTTCACGTATTTACGTCATTTGGTCAGAATATGTAAATTCCATGCAAGTCGTGGCTAGGTTTGACATAACTCGACCAACTTTTAGCTATCGTAAATTGAAACTTCTAATGTTAGAAATCCGATAGTGTGTGCGAATTTCTTCACGTGCAAGCCGCTAAACCTATTATACCGAAGTTTGTTACCGAAATACTCGAGTCGATAAACGAATTTTAGCGTTTCGGAGTTACGGCATCACCCAGGTAGACAATATTGTAACAGATAGTTCAACACAACAATTTTGTGCGCGACCCTATGCGTGAATGAACCTTGTTTACTCGGATGACGCCTACCGCGTCACTGTCACATGAACGAAAGCTGTATATTCACTGGCACGCACACACAGGGCCGCGCGCACATCCAAGTTGAACTATCTATATCAATTCTCACCAGCGTTGCCAGCAGTCGTCGCAGCTGCGGCGGCGGCAGCAGTCGGCCCTCGGCGTCCTGCAACGCGTCCGCCTGCGCCGACACGCGCCGAGCTATCGACAGCGCGTTGGAGATGCGAGATGACGTGCCGCTCTCGCTGATGCAGGTCAGCTTCACCTGGAATTTGTGGACTTATTAGGTTAAACGAGATGTTGGCATTAATAAAGACACATTTTGAAAAGATTAGAGGTCACGGCGTGGTGGAAATTCGACCTTAAATATTTAAATCCATCGGGTAGAGGAGCAATTGAAAGATGTTATCTGTTCTCCATTCAATCACAGACTTTGATTTAGCATAAAGGTCTCGTTACAAGGCCATTAAATTTTATTAAAAAAAAACGTCAACCATAAACGATAGAATATTTCGTGTATGAAAATCATGTCAAAATATTGTAGTGTGCGTAGCGTTTTATTTTAATATTGGTATTCCACGCCCCTTTTCCATATCAACAGGATCTGGGAGAAGGTGTCTTTCGTAAAAAGGGGTACAAAGTTTTTCGCTCGCGTATTTATATATTGATATAAATATTAAGTACCCTGCAGGACCCAATTTATTAAAAATGTTGAATATGAATGGCACGCAACATATTATTATTATTTAAACTTATTCGGGTTCTGGGTAGCGGCAGAGGGAGAGCGCAAATGCCTCATTCCCTGCCCGAGAGAGCTGATCTGAAGAGAGTTGAATTACACATCGTAAGGCATATTTTTGCTATGATGAATTAGTCTCTTACATCACAGTAACGGTATTAGATACAGTATGTGCACTCCCGCCCTGTGTCTCAAATAGTTACTGACAGCCGCGCGGCTTGTGACATGCGCTAGGGCTGCCTCTTGGTAGTACTTTAATTACCCGACCAAATGTGGATACCTAATGTATTTATACCTGTCTACTTGGCTATCTTTTAGATTTTGTAATTATTTTTGTCAATACGTATTATATGAAATTGAACAAAATAGTGGCACCAAGACTTTCTGGCACAAAACAACTTAAATCACAATCAAGTGTATTGAAAATAAAACTTAGCTACACGGAACTCGTCTCGGAACGACTCGGAGCAGAATAACGCTTAAGCTCGATTTTGCCGGTGCCACTTTTTAGACGGCAACTGAAGTGAATCTTTATAATATTTGATCGACTGAGACCGAGGCGCGTCGGTTTGACAGCTGCTTTCCGGGCGTTTATATGGAGTGCACATTCCGTGTGTGTATTCGTGTTCTGTACTTACATGTTTAACGATGGTGTTGACGTCGTCGAGCAGCGCGAGCAGGTGCGCGGCCTCGGGCGGGGTTAGGGCGCGCGTCGGCCCCGCCTGCACGCGCTGCTGCTGCTTCTCGTCCCACGTCCTACAACCGCTGACAGACTTAGTTTGTGATGGGCCGGTATTTCAATGACGTAATAAGCATATTTACCTGTCTAGTTAACAATGTTATTTAACAATAAAAATTAAAAAAAAAATATTCCTAAATTAAAAATAATACTATTATTGTTTTCATTTCCAATCTTAACAAGTGAAAAAACAACATGGTCAAATTTAGAAACCTTCTCATTTTTTGGAAATCAGTTAAAAATGCAGAATATTTAGCAAAGTTCAGGGTATGCAAAACTTGTGCTTTTTGTACCGCTATGTCCGGGAACATTGGCGTTTTTTTATAACATAATATATTTTGATATATCTTTCTTTAAAAAAAAAGGGACAACTGACTATGTCAATATAACTAAATATTATGTAAATATTCTGACTGAAAAATGTAATTGAGCATATCGTTCTGAAAATTAAGCCCTGTAGTCTGTGACCATTTTCATTAGCTCACCTAAGGCTGGTCTCTAGCGCGCGTGATCGGCACAACATCTGCGCACGGTTCTTGTGTATAATGCGCACACACCCCGGCGGCTGCAGCCACGCCTCGCCGTCCACCTAGAATAAGAGAAGCTTTAAGGAAAACTGTTATACTTAATGAGACACTTCAAAATCAAAATCATTTATTTCTGAGTAAATTTGAATTAAATGTTTTCAGGATATCTACATTAGGGATTGCAACCCCGCACCGCGAGATCCCGCAGCTCCGTGGACGATAGCCACAATCCCGCGACCCACAAGTCCAACAACGCCACCATTTATCAGTCACTAGGTTCACTACAATATAAGCATATCATACACACTACACAAACATTTCAAAGCTTCAGACTCTGGAGAATTCAATGCAATGTGTGCAAAATGTGTGTATGAGCCCATACAGTCCCCATATAGTAGAGCCCATTTAATTATAACATTGTGACATGAGAATTTAAAAAAAAATATATGAAATTCTCTGATAAACCTTTAAGAATCAAAACAGCATCTTAAATTCTTTTGATAATGCTCTTAATTGTTAAGGGCCGAATATTAATACGGATATAAGTACCTGCACGGGCACGCCCTCCGAACCGAGTATATTGATCTGCACGGCGCGGCACTGAGCTATGCGGTGTTTCTGCAGGTTGATGAGACGCGACGCAGCCATCTGCGCCGACCCGAACACTGCTACCACCTGCAAGATATAAGTTGAAAGATCAATAACAATATACACAGCACGGTAGAAAAGAGTCTGGCACGTTGACAGCTGGACAAAAAGTATTTATTGCGGCTTTGCAGTTGTTGTCAACTCTTGGATAAATTGGGAATAAATTGCAAAAGCATAAATGAAGCATGTCAACACACCTCAAGAACACGATCGTCAAAGGACGGCGCCAGGAACAAGTCATCGCCTCTCGTCCCGCCCCAAAAGTTTGTGCCGCCCATAAAGGAGGGTATGTTGAGGACCACTATACCCTGGAGCTCCGGTAACGGGATCCTCTGACCGTCGCACTCCAGTTGTACCCGTTGACCCAGGTGCCTGAGAATAGTTAAGAGTCTAAGGGTCTTTATACTACAAAATGATAACGCGTCAGATATGAATATCATATTGATATACCAAGAATAAAAAATATCTGCCAGATAAATTTGACTGATCGGGTATAACAGTACCAGAAATTAGATCTACTAGATCTAAGAAGCTGTCCTGTTTTAATATAATTAGCCGTTTAGTAACTTATTTATTTCAAAACAAAAAAAAATATAGCACTCTGGGATAATGTAACTCTCCAATGGTGAAATAATTTTTCAAATCAGTTCAGTAGCTTCTGAGATAACTCGCCTCAAACGAACACACATTTATTACTCTATCTGTCATGTAAGTTGTGGCCTACCCAGTACTTTAATATCGGTACTTATGAGGTGAAACAAGCCCTTACAACCTTGGGGAAAGTTAGACTATATGAAATTGTATAGTTATGGTATTGTATATTAAAGGATCGTAGCATGAACATGAGTCTCACCTGTACGTCCGATTGACCCACTCCTTGGACCCGAGTACTCCGTACCACATGTAGTTCCGCGCTCTAGATCTACACTTCTCCGGATGCTCCTCCCTCTTGTTATGGAAGTCCAGGGTAATTTTCGCATCGATGCCGATGCCAAAGTAATTGTTCATGACGGCTCTCTCGTAGAAGCCTTCGAGGAGGGTATCATCTGGATCCATTAAAGGACTAACGGCTGCACAGAGAGCGTCTGCATTGGCAAGGAGACATTGGCTGATGAAACCCTGAGTCACGTGGGGCCACGCCGGTAGAGTCACCAGTGGGTTGATGATGGGCAGTTTCTTGTTCCTTTCGCTCGTCTCCGACTTGTTGGAACTGCCTGTTATGGTACCACCCTCTCCCCATATTGATGACACTGAGGTTGATAACCTGGAATGGATGTAATAATTTTTGTGTGATTGTTGAAAATTATGTTTTAGGTGTCTATCGTAAAAAAAATGTATTTAATAGGTTACTATGACGCTGCGTATCGTAAAAAGATGGCCAAAAGTGGATAGAGCAAGAAATCTTGTTTCTTTTACGACTTTCTTCACGGCACGAATTTTATGCATACGCACATAAATTAAAGTCGATTTAAATATGTATCTCATGCGGATGTGTGACCTTGAGATGCATTCCTTAAGGATATACTCGTATTATGGTATTGACTGATTTCAATTTAACTTGCATGACGCCTCAAGCAATTGGAATCTATAAGTTAGATACTTTAGAAATGCATCTCACGGTATGTATGGGTCCCGTTGCGAGCTGACCTAACCTTTACTAAATAAGAAAACATCAACTTACTTATCAGGTTCTCCAGGTTTGAAAAGACTCCCGCATGATATTCGTCTGCTAGCAGCCGGGGAACAACTCAAAAACTGTCCGTACTCCGGATCGGATCCTAAAAGTTTCGGATTATCCGATTGTCTCCTCTCCCGGCCGCCGAAATTCGGTTCCGGCGTGCTAACACTTAACGTATCCGTATTATGGTCATAGATATCACTGAGAACGGACGCCATGCGACTCGGAAAGTTTTTCAGGCTGTTTTTCTCGTCACTATGCGACGGCGACGGGGGTTCTACTACTACGCATACTTGGGGGAAACCCGACGCCACATCATTCATCTCATTGGGCTTAGGACTTTCCGTTACTTCTTTTGTCTCCTCCCCCTTCCTTGTTAGCACCTGCTTTAAGCTAGTCTCGTCCCCAACCCTTCGTTTGATGCTCTTCTTCATTTGCCTCTTGAAGGATTTCCGGGCGATATCGCTGCCCTCCTCGAACTGCGCGAGGCTGCAGTACCGAATCTGTTCTTCCGCTTTGGTCGCGTTTTCGATGTAAAAGACGCGGTTCTCATAGCCGAACTTTTCCACGTCGGCTTCGACTGGCTTTTTCCGCTTAGATACGTGTCGGAATTTCGCGTCGCTCTTTCTTTCGAGGCTCGGGTGCCGACTGTCGAGCGGGAGATCTGAGACCGTGTCCGACGTGAAGAGCGTCGTGTCGTCTGTGTAGGTTTCATTCTCGCCGTTTTTTCCCATCATCGCCATGAGTACGTCTTGGCCGAGCATCGAGCTGATGTCATCCATGATAGACTCGCCGTGTATAGTCTCGGAGTTGACATAGGTGTCGGACAGCTCGGGGGAGTCTATGTGGCAGATGCCAGTTTCGATATCCTCCGGCTTCGTGTCTATGATCTCGGAGACGAGGCTGTAGTCGTCGCTGATATCGGATCCCTCGGAGCTGGAGGCGATCTCGAGATCGACGCTGGACAGCTTCCGGGGGGTGCACTCGCCGGAGAGGGGGGCGTCGAGCGTTCTAAAGTGGACCTCGTCCGTATACGGCCGGTCGGTGTCTATTATGGTCAATTGGTCCGATTCGTAGGTTTCTCCCTGTATAGATCGCTTATCACTATCGTCGGAGACGACGAGGTTGGGGATGGTGAGGCCGACATTTTGCAGGTTTCTGTGGGAGTCGGACACGGACAGGAGCGGCGCGGGCGTGCTACAATCGCGCTTCTCCACCCCCAAATTGCACTGCTCCGGGTTGGTACTTATTAACTTAGCTATGTCTTCATCTACATCTGGAATGCTGTAAAAAGTTGAGAATGAGTCGCAAAGTATCCAGTAAGCACTTTTGATGTAAAATTATCCTACAGACACGTAAAATAATAATAATAATAATATTTAATATATTTGTTAAAAAAAGAACAATAACAACTACAAGTACCATTGTTACCAAATAATATATGACCGCTATAAGCTACTAAATAGCTTTGATATTTTTGTGTCCATGAAATCATACTTATCAGGCTGCATAGACGCTGCAGAGACGGCGGAGGCGGCGGACGAGCGGCGGCTGTCGGCGAAGGCGCGCGGCACGGGCAGCGTCGCGCCCGCAGCACTCGCCGCTAACTTCAGCGTGTCGACTTCCGCGACCCCCTCCGCTTCCGCCAACGCCGGGTCCGTCGTTACACCCTTATAAAAGATAATTATAAAAGTTACTTGCAGCTACACAAACGGCTTTGTTTGCGTGGTATTAAAACATTCACAAATTATTATTATTATACGTATATAATTATTATGTTAACAATTTAAACTTAATAGATATGACGGGCCCGCAAGTATCTTATATATTTTCGTGTATTATTATGAATTTTCGTGTACCTATGGGTAGGTATACCTGTGGGTAGAGCAATGTGAGTGTCCGCACAAGCGAGCGCAGCGCACGCCGCACGCTGTCCGCGCGACCCGCCAGCGCGCACTCACGCGCCGCCCAGTTCAACTGCTCCTGGATATCATAGTTTTTGTTATATTTCGAAAACAAAAATTACTATACTATTTAATTACTAAAATACCTTAAATTAAACTGTATACTTGACAATTTTTTGTTTGTAATTTAAGAACACCAAAAACAGTTGATCAATTAATGAAAGAATAACCATCTGGTATTCAAATAATTATTACCGTTATGATCTTACATCGCGCTATCAAAACTTCTGAGAATTGCAAATATATATTTGCAATTTTTGAAAGACATTAGATGGGCTTTGGCCTTAAGCGAGCCTACTATCTCGCTAAGTCAGAAGATCTTCCTTTGTGGATTTATCCATATAATGCTTTCAATGGGAAATACCTTTTCAGTCTTTTCAATGCTGCCCTTCTCGGCGACAGGCTGCGTCTCCGGGTCGCTGTCGCTGGTGTCGAGCGGCTCCCACGTTCTGGGCAATCAAAATTATATTTATTTATTTAATTCTAATTTATTCAATAATAGATGCAAACGGTTTTAAATATAAGGGAGTTGCACGAGCTTTGAGTATTTACATAACGCATGTTTAATCGTATAAACACCTAACTCAAAATAATTCGTCGCAGGAAGTTGTAATAAACGTTTTTAACCTTTAATGTCAATTTCCCGCAACAGTCGATTCTAAGTTAGGTTTGGTCTCTCTTACTGAACTCTTCTCAAATAATTGTACCGATTTTGACTTAATTTTTTTGTATTTTCAAGGGGACTTGAGAATTAAAACTGAGATGTTAGTAACAGACAAACATCCAACCAACAATACATACGGGCATCTCGCGTGATCGTGCGCGAGGTGCGCGCGCGCATGCAGCAGCAGCGACAGGGCGCGGCGCAGGCGGTGCGCGGCGCGTGCGGCCCCGCCCCCCGCG